>JASFXW010000341.1:0-44784 GCA_030490835.1 Annona cherimola | reverse complement strand
TAGCGCTCGAAAATCTACTTGACCTCGACGCGGGCCGAACGCCACCGCCCCCGCCAGGCCGGGTTGACGGGATTTCCGTGCCCGTGCGGCCCGCATGTCGGCGCGGCGGGATGCCGGAGCGGTGCACTGCCCGCGGATCCGGATTTCAAATGCGGTCCGGCGTGCCGGCGGTCGCCGTTGGAGCTTCCGGCGGCGATAATCGAGCGCCGTTGGGCGGTCCAGCGGCGCAGCAGCTGCCCCGCCGTAGGGCCCGTCGTGCTCTTTCAACGACATGCTGCACGTCCCGCACGGATGACGGTGCGGCAAGTTATGGCCTTCGGCGCGCGGGCGCGGACGCCGACGAACCCGATCCCCCTTTGGGCCCCGCGGCTGCCCGAGGCCCTCCCGGCGGACGCGCACGCCCTCCACGGCGATCGTCGACGATAAGGAAGTGCGGCATCGTGGGTGCGGAAAAAATGGCATAGCAAAAGGGGTGCAACACGAGGACTTCCCAGGAGGTCACCCATCCTAGTACTACTCTCGCCCAAGCACGCTTAACTGCGGAGTTCTGATGGGATCCGGTGCATTAGTGCTGGTATGATCGCACCCGTTCAGCTAGCGCTCGAAAATCTACTTGACCTCGACGCGGCCGAACGCCACCGCCCCCGCCAGGCCGGGTTGACGGGATTTCCGTGCCCGTGCGGCCCGCATGTCGGCGCGGCGGGATGCCGGAGCGGTGCACTGCCCGCGGATCCGGATTTCAAATGCGGTCCGGCGTGCCGGCGGTCGCCGTTGGAGCTTCCGGCGGCGATAATCGAGCGCCGTTGGGCGGTCCAGCGGCGCAGCGGCTGCCCCGCCGTAGGGCCCGTCGTGCTCTTTCAATGACATGCTGCACGTCCCGCACGGATGACGGTGCGGCAAGTTATGGCCTTCCGGGCGCGCGGCGCGGACGGCCGACGAACCCGATCCCCTTTGGGCCCCGCGGCGGCCCGAGGCCCTCCCGGCGGACGCGCACGCCCTCCACGGCGATCGTCGGACGATAAGGAAGTGCGGCATCGTGGGTGCGGAAAAAAATGGCATAGCAAAAGGGGTGCAACACGAGGACTTCCCAGGAGGTCACCCATCCTAGTACTACTCTCGCCCAAGCACGCTTAACTGCGGAGTTCTGATGGGATCCGGTGCATTAGTGCTGGTATGATCGCACCCGTTCAGCTAGCGCTCGAAAATCTACTTGACCTCGACGCGGCCGAACGCCACCGCCCCCGCCAGGCCGGGTTGACGGGATTTCCGTGCCCGTGCGGCCCGCATGTCGGCGCGGCGGGATGCCCGGAGCGGTGCAGTGCCCGCGGATCCGGATTTCAAATGCGGTCCGGCGTGCCGGCGGTCGCCGTTGGAGCTTCGGCGGCGATAATCGAGCGCCGTTGGGCGGTCCAGCGGCGCAGCGGCTGCCCCGCCGTAGGGCCCGTCGTGCTCTTTCCAACGACATGCTGCTACGTCCCGCACGGATGACGGTGCGGCAAGTTATGGCCTTCGGCGCGCGGCGCGGACGGCCGACGAACCCGATCCCCCTTTGGGCCCCGCGGCGGCCCGAGGCCCTCCCGGCGGACGCGCACGCCCTCCACGGCGATCGTCGGACGATAAGGAAGTGCGGCATCGTGGGTGCGGAAAAAAATGGCATAGCAAAAGGGGTGCAACACGAGGACTTCCCAGGAGGTCACCCATCCTAGTACTACTCTCGCCCAAGCACGCTTAACTGCGGAGTTCTGATGGGATCCGGTGCATTAGTGCAGGTATGATCGCACCCGTTCAGCTAGCGCTCGAAAATCTACTTGACCTCGACGCGGCCGAACGCCACCGCCCCTGCCAGGCCGGGTTGACGGGATTTCCGTGCCCGTGCGGCCCGCATGTCGGCGCGGCGGGATGCCCGGAGCGGTGCACTGCCCGCGGATCCGGATTTCAAATGCGGTCCGGCGTGCCGGCGGTCGCCGTTGGAGCTTCCGGCGGCGATAATCGAGCGCCGTTGGGCGGTCCAGCGGCGCAGCGGCTGCCCCGCCGTAGGGCCCGTCGTGCTCTTTCCAACGACATGCTGCACGTCCCGCACGGATGACGGTGCGGCAAGTTATGGCCTTCGGCGCGCGGCGCGGACGTCCGACGAACCCGATCCCCCTTTGGGCCCCGCGGCTGCCCGAGGCCCTCCCGGCGGACGCGCACGCCCTCCACGGCGATCGTCGGACGATAAGGAAGTGCGGCATCGTGGGTGCGGAAAAAAATGGCATAGCAAAAGGGGTGCAACACGAGGACTTCCCAGGAGGTCACCCATCCTAGTACTACTCTCGCCCAAGCACGCTTAACTGCGGAGTTCTGATGGGATCCGGTGCATTAGTGCAGGTATGATCGCACCCGTTCAGCTAGCGCTCGAAAATCTACTTGACCTCGACGCGGCCGAACGCCACCGCCCCTGCCAGGCCGGGTTGACGGGATTTCCGTGCCCGTGCGGCCCGCATGTCGGCGCGGCGGGATGCCCGGAGCGGTGCACTGCCCGCGGATCCGGATTTCAAATGCGGTCCGGCGTGCCGGCGGTCGCCGTTGGAGCTTCCGGCGGCGATAATCGAGCGCCGTTGGGCGGTCCAGCGGCGCAGCGGCTGCCCCGCCGTAGGGCCCGTCGTGCTCTTTCCAACGACATGCTGCACGTCCCGCACGGATGACGGTGCGGCAAGTTATGGCCTTCGGCGCGCGGCGCGGACGTCCGACGAACCCGATCCCCCTTTGGGCCCCGCGGCTGCCCGAGGCCCTCCCGGCGGACGCGCACGCCCTCCACGGCGATCGTCGGACGATAAGGAAGTGCGGCATCGTGGGTGCGGAAAAAAATGGCATAGCAAAAGGGGTGCAACACGAGGACTTCCCAGGAGGTCACCCATCCTAGTACTACTCTCGCCCAAGCACGCTTAACTGCGGAGTTCTGATGGGATCCGGTGCATTAGTGCTGGTATGATCGCACCCGTTCAGCTAGCGCTCGAAAATCTACTTGACCTCGACGCGGCCGAACGCCACCGCCCCCGCCAGGCCGGGTTGACGGGATTTCCGTGCCCGTGCGGCCCGCATGTCGGCGCGGCGGGATGCCCGGAGCGGTGCACTGCCCGCGGATCCGGATTTCAAATGCGGTCCGGCGTGCCGGCGGTCGCCGTTGGAGCTTCCGGCGGCGATAATCGAGCGCCGTTGGGCGGTCCAGCGGCGCAGCGGCTGCCCCGCCGTAGGGCCCGTCGTGCTCTTTCCAACGACATGCTGCACGTCCCGCACGGATGACGGTGCGGCAAGTTATGGCCTTCGGCGCGCGGCGCGGACGGCCGACGAACCCGATCCCCCTTTGGGCCCCGCGGCGGCCCGAGGCCCTCCCGGCGGACGCGCACGCCCTCCACGGCGATCGTCGGACGATAAGGAAGTGCGGCATCGTGGGTGCGGAAAAAAATGGCATAGCAAAAGGGGTGCAACACGAGGACTTCCCAGGAGGTCACCCATCCTAGTACTACTCTCGCCCAAGCACGCTTAACTGCGGAGTTCTGATGGGATCCGGTGCATTAGTGCTGGTATGATCGCACCCGTTCAGCTAGCGCTCGAAAATCTACTTGACCTCGACGCGGCCGAACGCCACCGCCCCCGCCAGGCCGGGTTGACGGGATTTCCGTGCCCGTGCGGCCCGCATGTCGGCGCGGCGGGATGCCCGGAGCGGTGCACTGCCCGCGGATCCGGATTTCAAATGCGGTCCGGCGTGCCGGCGGTCGCCGTTGGAGCTTCCGGCGGCGATAATCGAGCGCCGTTGGGCGGTCCAGCGGCGCAGCGGCTGCCCCGCCGTAGGGCCCGTCGTGCTCTTTCCAACGACATGCTGCACGTCCCGCACGGATGACGGTGCGGCAAGTTATGGCCTTCGGCGCGCGGCGCGGACGGCCGACGAACCCGATCCCCCTTTGGGCCCCGCGGCGGCCCGAGGCCCTCCCGGCGGACGCGCACGCCCTCCACGGCGATCGTCGGACGATAAGGAAGTGCGGCATCGTGGGTGCGGAAAAAAATGGCATAGCAAAAGGGGTGCAACACGAGGACTTCCCAGGAGGTCACCCATCCTAGTACTACTCTCGCCCAAGCACGCTTAACTTCGGAGTTCTGATGGGATCCGGTGCATTAGTGCTGGTATGATCGCACCCGTTCAGCTAGCGCTCGAAAATCTACTTGACCTCGACGCGGCCGAACGCCACCGCCCCCGCCAGGCCGGGTTGACGGGATTTCCGTGCCCGTGCGGCCCGCATGTCGGCGCGGCGGGATGCCCGGAGCGGTGCACTGCCCGCGGATCCGGATTTCAAATGCGGTCCGGCGTGCCGGCGGTCGCCGTTGGAGCTTCCGGCGGCGATAATCGAGCGCCGTTGGGCGGTCCAGCGGCGCAGCGGCTGCCCCGCCGTAGGGCCCGTCGTGCTCTTTCCAACGACATGCTGCACGTCCCGCACGGATGACGGTGCGGCAAGTTATGGCCTTCGGCGCGCGGCGCGGACGGCCGACGAACCCGATCCCCCTTTGGGCCCCGCGGCGGCCCGAGGCCCTCCCGGCGGACGCGCACGCCCTCCACGGCGATCGTCGGACGATAAGGAAGTGCGGCATCGTGGGTGCGGAAAAAAATGGCATAGCAAAAGGGGTGCAACACGAGGACTTCCCAGGAGGTCACCCATCCTAGTACTACTCTCGCCCAAGCACGCTTAACTGCGGAGTTCTGATGGGATCCGGTGCATTAGTGCTGGTATGATCGCACCCGTTCAGCTAGCGCTCGAAAATCTACTTGACCTCGACGCGGCCGAACGCCACCGCCCCCGCCAGGCCGGGTTGACGGGATTTCCGTGCCCGTGCGGCCCGCATGTCGGCGCGGCGGGATGCCCGGAGCGGTGCACTGCCCGCGGATCCGGATTTCAAATGCGGTCCGGCGTGCCGGCGGTCGCCGTTGGAGCTTCCGGCGGCGATAATCGAGCGCCGTTGGGCGGTCCAGCGGCGCAGCGGCTGCCCCGCCGTAGGGCCCGTCGTGCTCTTTCCAACGACATGCTGCACGTCCCGCACGGATGACGGTGCGGCAAGTTATGGCCTTCGGCGCGCGGCGCGGACGGCCGACGAACCCGATCCCCCTTTGGGCCCCGCGGCGGCCCGAGGCCCTCCCGGCGGACGCGCACGCCCTCCACGGCGATCGTCGGACGATAAGGAAGTGCGGCATCGTGGGTGCGGAAAAAAATGGCATAGCAAAAGGGGTGCAACACGAGGACTTCCCAGGAGGTCACCCATCCTAGTACTACTCTCGCCCAAGCACGCTTAACTGCGGAGTTCTGATGGGATCCGGTGCATTAGTGCTGGTATGATCGCACCCGTTCAGCTAGCGCTCGAAAATCTACTTGACCTCGACGCGGCCGAACGCCACCGCCCCCGCCAGGCCGGGTTGACGGGATTTCCGTGCCCGTGCGGCCCGCATGTCGGCGCGGCGGGATGCCCGGAGCGGTGCACTGCCCGCGGATCCGGATTTCAAATGCGGTCCGGCGTGCCGGCGGTCGCCGTTGGAGCTTCCGGCGGCGATAATCGAGCGCCGTTGGGCGGTCCAGCGGCGCAGCGGCTGCCCCGCCGTAGGGCCCGTCGTGCTCTTTCCAATGACATGCTGCACGTCCCGCACGGATGACGGTGCGGCAAGTTATGGCCTTCGGCGCGCGGCGCGGACGGCCGACGAACCCGATCCCCCCTTGGGCCCCGCGGCGGCCCGAGGCCCTCCCGGCGGACGCGCACGCCCTCCACGGCGATCGTCGGACGATAAGGAAGTGCGGCATCGTGGGTGCGGAAAAAAATGGCATAGCAAAAGGGGTGCAACACGAGGACTTCCCAGGAGGTCACCCATCCTAGTACTACTCTCGCCCAAGCACGCTTAACTGCGGAGTTCTGATGGGATCCGGTGCATTAGTGCTGGTATGATCGCACCCGTTCAGCTAGCGCTCGAAAATCTACTTGACCTCGACGCGGCCGAACGCCACCGCCCCCGCCAGGCCGGGTTGACGGGATTTCCGTGCCCGTGCGGCCCGCATGTCGGCGCGGCGGGATGCCCGGAGCGGTGCACTGCCCGCGGATCCGGATTTCAAATGCGGTCCGGCGTGCCGGCGGTCGCCGTTGGAGCTTCCGGCGGCGATAATCGAGCGCCGTTGGGCGGTCCAGCGGCGCAGCGGCTGCCCCGCCGTAGGGCCCGTCGTGCTCTTTCCAACGACATGCTGCACGTCCCGCACGGATGACGGTGCGGCAAGTTATGGCCTTCGGCGCGCGGCGCGGACGGCCGACGAACCCGATCCCCCCTTGGGCCCCGCGGCGGCCCGAGGCCCTCCCGGCGGACGCGCACGCCCTCCACGGCGATCGTCGGACGATAAGGAAGTGCGGCATCGTGGGTGCGGAAAAAAATGGCATAGCAAAAGGGGTGCAACACGAGGACTTCCCAGGAGGTCACCCATCCTAGTACTACTCTCGCCCAAGCACGCTTAACTGCGGAGTTCTGATGGGATCCGGTGCATTAGTGCTGGTATGATCGCACCCGTTCAGCTAGCGCTCGAAAATCTACTTGACCTCGACGCGGCCGAACGCCACCGCCCCCGCCAGGCCGGGTTGACGGGATTTCCGTGCCCGTGCGGCCCGCATGTCGGCGCGGCGGGATGCCCGGAGCGGTGCACTGCCCGCGGATCCGGATTTCAAATGCGGTCCGGCGTGCCGGCGGTCGCCGTTGGAGCTTCCGGCGGCGATAATCGAGCGCCGTTGGGCGGTCCAGCGGCGCAGCGGCTGCCCCGCCGTAGGGCCCGTCGTGCTCTTTCCAACGACATGCTGCACGTCCCGCACGGATGACGGTGCGGCAAGTTATGGCCTTCGGCGCGCGGCGCGGACGGCCGACGAACCCGATCCCACTTTGGGCCCCGCGGCGGCCCGAGGCCCTCCCGGCGGACGCGCACGCCCTCCACGGCGATCGTCGGACGATAAGGAAGTGCGGCATCGTGGGTGCGGAAAAAAATGGCATAGCAAAAGGGGTGCAACACGAGGACTTCCCAGGAGGTCACCCATCCTAGTACTACTCTCGCCCAAGCACGCTTAACTGCGGAGTTCTGATGGGATCCGGTGCATTAGTGCTGGTATGATCGCACCCGTTCAGCTAGCGCTCGAAAATCTACTTGACCTCGACGCGGCCGAACGCCACCGCCCCCGCCAGGCCGGGTTGACGGGATTTCCGTGCCCGTGCGGCCCGCATGTCGGCGCGGCGGGATGCCCGGAGCGGTGCACTGCCCGCGGATCCGGATTTCAAATGCGGTCCGGCGTGCCGGCGGTCGCCGTTGGAGCTTCCGGCGGCGATAATCGAGCGCCGTTGGGCGGTCCAGCGGCGCAGCGGCTGCCCCGCCGTAGGGCCCGTCGTGCTCTTTCCAACGACATGCTGCACGTCCCGCACGGATGACGGTGCGGCAAGTTATGGCCTTCGGCGCGCGGCGCGGACGTCCGACGAACCCGATCCCCCTTTGGGCCCCGCGGCTGCCCGAGGCCCTCCCGGCGGACGCGCACGCCCTCCACGGCGATCGTCGGACGATAAGGAAGTGCGGCATCGTGGGTGCGGAAAAAAATGGCATAGCAAAAGGGGTGCAACACGAGGACTTCCCAGGAGGTCACCCATCCTAGTACTACTCTCGCCCAAGCACGCTTAACTGCGGAGTTCTGATGGGATCCGGTGCATTAGTGCTGGTATGATCGCACCCGTTCAGCTAGCGCTCGAAAATCTACTTGACCTCGACGCGGCCGAACGCCACCGCCCCCGCCAGGCCGGGTTGACGGGATTTCCGTGCCCGTGCGGCCCGCATGTCGGCGCGGCGGGATGCCCGGAGCGGTGCACTGCCCTCGGATCCGGATTTCAAATGCGGTCCGGCGTGCCGGCGGTCGCCGTTGGAGCTTCCGGCGGCGATAATCGAGCGCCGTTGGGCGGTCCAGCGGCGCAGCGGCTGCCCCGCCGTAGGGCCCGTCGTGCTCTTTCCAACGACATGCTGCACGTCCCGCACGGATGACGGTGCGGCAAGTTATGGCCTTCGGCGCGCGGCGCGGACGGCCGACGAACCCGATCCCCCTTTGGGCCCCGCGGCGGCCCGAGGCCCTCCCGGCGGACGCGCACGCGCTCCACTGCGATCGTCGGACGATAAGGAAGTGCGGCATCGTGGGTGCGGAAAAAAATGCAATAGCAAAAGGGGTGCAACACGAGGACTTCCCAGGAGGTCACCCATCCTAGTACTACTCTCGCCCAAGCACGCTTAACTGCGGAGTTCTGATGGGATCCGGTGCATTAGTGCTGGTATGATCGCACCCGTTCAGCTAGCGCTCGAAAATCTACTTGACCTCGACGCGGCCGAACGCCACCGCCCCCGCCAGGCCGGGTTGACGGGATTTCCGTGCCCGTGCGGCCCGCATGTCGGCGCGGCGGGATGCCCGGAGCGGTGCACTGCCCGCGGATCCGGATTTCAAATGCGGTCCGGCGTGCCGGCGGTCGCCGTTGGAGCTTCCGGCGGCGATAATCGAGCGCCGTTGGGCGGTCCAGCGGCGCAGCAGCTGCCCCGCCGTAGGGCCCGTCGTGCTCTTTCCAACGACATGCTGCACGTCCCGCACGGATGACGGTGCGGCAAGTTATGGCCTTCGGCGCGCGGCGCGGACGGCCGACGAACCCGATCCCCCTTTGGGCCCCGCGGCGGCCCGAGGCCCTCCCGGCGGACGCGCACGCCCTCCACGGCGATCGTCGGACGATAAGGAAGTGCGGCATCGTGGGTGCGGAAAAAAATGGCATAGCAAAAGGGGTGCAACACG
This sequence comes from Annona cherimola, assembly GCA_030490835.1. Classification (NCBI taxonomy): domain Eukaryota; kingdom Viridiplantae; phylum Streptophyta; class Magnoliopsida; order Magnoliales; family Annonaceae; genus Annona; species Annona cherimola. The sequence goes on along the minus strand of JASFXW010000341.1, from coordinate 35,931 downwards.
AGGACTTCCCAGGAGGTCACCCATCCTAGTACTACTCTCGCCCAAGCACGCTTAACTGCGGAGTTCTGATGGGATCCGGTGCATTAGTGCTGGTATGATCGCACCCGTTCAGCTAGCGCTCGAAAATCTACTTGACCTCGACGCGGCCGAACGCCACCGCCCCCGCCAGGCCGGGTTGACGGGATTTCCGTGCCCGTGCGGCCCGCATGTCGGCGCGGCGGGATGCCCGGAGCGGTGCACTGCCCTCGGATCCGGATTTCAAATGCGGTCCGGCGTGCCGGCGGTCGCCGTTGGAGCTTCCGGCGGCGATAATCGAGCGCCGTTGGGCGGTCCAGCGGCGCAGCGGCTGCCCCGCCGTAGGGCCCGTCGTGCTCTTTCCAACGACATGCTGCACGTCCCGCACGGATGACGGTGCGGCAAGTTATGGCCTTCGGCGCGCGGCGCGGACGGCCGACGAACCCGATCCCCCTTTGGGCCCCGCGGCGGCCCGAGGCCCTCCCGGCGGACGCGCACGCGCTCCACTGCGATCGTCGGACGATAAGGAAGTGCGGCATCGTGGGTGCGGAAAAAAATGCAATAGCAAAAGGGGTGCAACACGAGGACTTCCCAGGAGGTCACCCATCCTAGTACTACTCTCGCCCAAGCACGCTTAACTGCGGAGTTCTGATGGGATCCGGTGCATTAGTGCTGGTATGATCGCACCCGTTCAGCTAGCGCTCGAAAATCTACTTGACCTCGACGCGGCCGAACGCCACCGCCCCCGCCAGGCCGGGTTGACGGGATTTCCGTGCCCGTGCGGCCCGCATGTCGGCGCGGCGGGATGCCCGGAGCGGTGCACTGCCCGCGGATCCGGATTTCAAATGCGGTCCGGCGTGCCGGCGGTCGCCGTTGGAGCTTCCGGCGGCGATAATCGAGCGCCGTTGGGCGGTCCAGCGGCGCAGCAGCTGCCCCGCCGTAGGGCCCGTCGTGCTCTTTCCAACGACATGCTGCACGTCCCGCACGGATGACGGTGCGGCAAGTTATGGCCTTCGGCAAGCGGCGCGGACGGCCGACGAACCCGATCCCCCTTTGGGCCCCGCGGCGGCCCGAGGCCCTCCCGGCGGACGCGCACGCCCTCCACGGCGATCGTCGGACGATAAGGAAGTGCGGCATCGTGGGTGCGGAAAAAAATGGCATAGCAAAAGGGGTGCAACACGAGGACTTCCCAGGAGGTCACCCATCCTAGTACTACTCTCGCCCAAGCACGCTTAACTGCGGAGTTCTGATGGGATCCGGTGCATTAGTGCTGGTATGATCGCACCCGTTCAGCTAGCGCTCGAAAATCTACTTGACCTCGACGCGGCCGAACGCCACCGCCCCCGCCAGGCCGGGTTGACGGGATTTCCGTACCCGTGCGGCCCGCATGTCGGCGCGGCGGGATGCCCGGAGCGGTGCACTGCCCGCGGATCCGGATTTCAATTGCGGTCCGGCGTGCCGGCGGTCGCCGTTGGAGCTTCCGGCGGCGATAATCGAGCGCCGTTGGGCGTTCCAGCGGCGCAGCGGCTGCCCCGCCGTAGGGCCCGTCGTGCTCTTTCCAACGACATGCTGCACGTCCCGCACGGATGACGGTGCGGCAAGTTATGGCCTTCGGCGCGCGGCGCGGACGACCGACGAACCCGATCCCCCTTTGGACCCCGCGGCGGCCCGAGGCCCTCCCGGCGGACGCGCACGCCCTCCACGGCGATCGTCGGACGATAAGGAAGTGCGGCATCGTGGGTGCGGAAAAAAATGGCATAGCAAAAGGGGTGCAACACGAGGACTTCCCAGGAGGTCACCCATCCTAGTACTACTCTCGCCCAAGCACGCTTAACTGCGGAGTTCTGATGGGATCCGGTGCATTAGTGCTGGTATGATCGCACCCGTTCAGCTAGCGCTCGAAAATCTACTTGACCTCGACGCGGCCGAACGCCACCGCCCCCGCCAGGCCGGGTTGACGGGATTTCCGTGCCCGTGCGGCCCGCATGTCGGCGCGGCGGGATGCCCGGAGCGGTGCACTGCCCGCGGATCCGGATTTCAAATGCGGTCCGGCGTGCCGGCGGTCGCCGTTGGAGCTTCCGGCGGCGATAATCGAGCGCCGTTGGGCGGTCCAGCGGCGCAGCGGCTGCCCCGCCGTAGGGCCCGTCGTGCTCTTTCCAACGACATGCTGCACGTCCCGCACGGATGACGGTGCGGCAAGTTATGGCCTTCGGCGCGCGGCGCGGACGGCCGACGAACCCGATCCCCCTTTGGGCCCCGCGGCGGCCCGAGGCCCTCCCGGCGGACGCGCACGCCCTCCACGGCGATCGTCGGACGATAAGGAAGTGCGGCATCGTGGGTGCGGAAAAAAATGGCATAGCAAAAGGGGTGCAACACGAGGACTTCCCAGGAGGTCACCCATCCTAGTACTACTCTCGCCCAAGCACGCTTAACTGCGGAGTTCTGATGGGATCCGGTGCATTAGTGCTGGTATGATCGCACCCGTTCAGCTAGCGCTCGAAAATCTACTTGACCTCGACGCGGCCGAACGCCCCCGCCCCCGCCAGGCCGGGTTGACGGGATTTCCGTGCCCGTGCGGCCCGCATGTCGGCGCGGCGGGATGCCCGGAGCGGTGCACTGCCCGCGGATCCGGATTTCAAATGCGGTCCGGCGTGCCGGCGGTCGCCGTTGGAGCTTCCGGCGGCGATAATCGAGCGCCGTTGGGCGGTCCAGCGGCGCAGCGGCTGCCCCGCCGTAGGGCCCGTCGTGCTCTTTCCAACGACATGCTGCACGTCCCGCACGGATGACGGTGCGGCAAGTTATGGCCTTCGGCGCGCGGCGCGGACGGCCGACGAACCCGATCCCCCTTTGGGCCCCGCGGCGGCCCGAGGCCCTCCCGGCGGACGCGCACGCCCTCCACGGCGATCGTCGGACGATAAGGAAGTGCGGCATCGTGGGTGCGGAAAAAAATGGCATAGCAAAAGGGGTGCAACACGAGGACTTCCCAGGAGGTCACCCATCCTAGTACTACTCTCGCCCAAGCACGCTTAACTGCGGAGTTCTGATGGGATCCGGTGCATTAGTGCTGGTATGATCGCACCCGTTCAGCTAGCGCTCGAAAATCTACTTGACCTCGACGCGGCCGAACGCCACCGCCCCCGCCAGGCCGGGTTGACGGGATTTCCGTGCCCGTGCGGCCCGCATGTCGGCGCGGCGGGATGCCCGGAGCGGTGCACTGCCCGCGGATCCGGATTTCAAATGCGGTCCGGCGTGCCGGCGGTCGCCGTTGGAGCTTCCGGCGGCGATAATCGAGCGCCGTTGGGCGGTCCAGCGGCGCAGCGGCTGCCCCGCCGTAGGGCCCGTCGTGCTCTTTCCAACGACATGCTGCACGTCCCGCACGGATGACGGTGCGGCAAGTTATGGCCTTCGGCGCGCGGCGCGGACGGCCGACGAACCCGATCCCCCTTTGGGCCCCGCGGCGGCCCGAGGCCCTCCCGGCGGACGCGCACGCGCTCCACTGCGATCGTCGGACGATAAGGAAGTGCGGCATCGTGGGTGCGGAAAAAAATGCAATAGCAAAAGGGGTGCAACACGAGGACTTCCCAGGAGGTCACCCATCCTAGTACTACTCTCGCCCAAGCACGCTTAACTGCGGAGTTCTGATGGGATCCGGTGCATTAGTGCTGGTATGATCGCACCCGTTCAGCTAGCGCTCGAAAATCTACTTGACCTCGACGCGGCCGAACGCCACCGCCCCCGCCAGGCCGGGTTGACGGGATTTCCGTGCCCGTGCGGCCCGCATGTCGGCGCGGCGGGATGCCCGGAGCGGTGCACTGCCCGCGGATCCGGATTTCAAATGCGGTCCGGCGTGCCGGCGGTCGCCGTTGGAGCTTCCGGCGGCGATAATCGAGCGCCGTTGGGCGGTCCAGCGGCGCAGCGGCTGCCCCGCCGTAGGGCCCGTCGTGCTCTTTCCAACGACATGCTGCACGTCCCGCACGGATGACGGTGCGGCAAGTTATGGCCTTCGGCGCGCGGCGCGGACGGCCGACGAACCCGATCCCCCCTTGGGCCCCGCGGCGGCCCGAGGCCCTCCCGGCGGACGCGCACGCCCTCCACGGCGATCGTCGGACGATAAGGAAGTGCGGCATCGTGGGTGCGGAAAAAAATGGCATAGCAAAAGGGGTGCAACACGAGGACTTCCCAGGAGGTCACCCATCCTAGTACTACTCTCGCCCAAGCACGCTTAACTGCGGAGTTCTGATGGGATCCGGTGCATTAGTGCTGGTATGATCGCACCCGTTCAGCTAGCGCTCGAAAATCTACTTGACCTCGACGCGGCCGAACGCCACCGCCCCCGCCAGGCCGGGTTGACGGGATTTCCGTGCCCGTGCGGCCCGCATGTCGGCGCGGCGGGATGCCCGGAGCGGTGCACTGCCCGCGGATCCGGATTTCAAATGCGGTCCGGCGTGCCGGCGGTCGCCGTTGGAGCTTCCGGCGGCGATAATCGAGCGCCGTTGGGCGTTCCAGCGGCGCAGCGGCTGCCCCGCCGTAGGGCCCGTCGTGCTCTTTCCAACGACATGCTGCACGTCCCGCACGGATGACGGTGCGGCAAGTTATGGCCTTCGGCGCGCGGCGCGGACGGCCGACGAACCCGATCCCCCTTTGGGCCCCGCGGCGGCCCGAGGCCCTCCCGGCGGACGCGCACGCCCTCCACGGCGATCGTCGGACGATAAGGAAGTGCGGCATCGTGGGTGCGGAAAAAAATGGCATAGCAAAAGGGGTGCAACACGAGGACTTCCCAGGAGGTCACCCATCCTAGTACTACTCTCGCCCAAGCACGCTTAACTGCGGAGTTCTGATGGGATCCGGTGCATTAGTGCTGGTATGATCGCACCCGTTCAGCTAGCGCTCGAAAATCTACTTGACCTCGACGCGGCCGAACGCCACCGCCCCCGCCAGGCCGGGTTGACGGGATTTCCGTGCCCGTGCGGCCCGCATGTCGGCGCGGCGGGATGCCCGGAGCGGTGCACTGCCCGCGGATCCGGATTTCAAATGCGGTCCGGCGTGCCGGCGGTCGCCGTTGGAGCTTCCGGCGGCGATAATCGAGCGCCGTTGGGCGGTCCAGCGGCGCAGCGGCTGCCCCGCCGTAGGGCCCGTCGTGCTCTTTCCAACGACATGCTGCACGTCCCGCACGGATGACGGTGCGGCAAGTTATGGCCTTCGGCGCGCGGCGCGGACGACCGACGAACCCGATCCCCCTTTGGGCCCCGCGGCGGCCCGAGGCCCACCCGGCGGACGCGCACGCCCTCCACGGCGATCGTCGGACGATAAGGAAGTGCGGCATCGTGGGTGCGGAAAAAAATGGCATAGCAAAAGGGGTGCAACACGAGGACTTCCCAGGAGGTCACCCATCCTAGTACTACTCTCGCCCAAGCACGCTTAACTGCGGAGTTCTGATGGGATCCGGTGCATTAGTGCTGGTATGATCGCACCCGTTCAGCTAGCGCTCGAAAATCTACTTGACCTCGACGCGGCCGAACGCCACCGCCCCCGCCAGGCCGGGTTGACGGGATTTCCGTGCCCGTGCGGCCCGCATGTCGGCGCGGCGGGATGCCCGGAGCGGTGCACTGCCCGCGGATCCGGATTTCAAATGCGGTCCGGCGTGCCGGCGGTCGCCGTTGGAGCTTCCGGCGGCGATAATCGAGCGCCGTTGGGCGGTCCAGCGGCGCAGCGGCTGCCCCGCCGTAGGGCCCGTCGTGCTCTTTCCAACGACATGCTGCACGTCCCGCACGGATGACGGTGCGGCAAGTTATGGCCTTCGGCGCGCGGCGCGGACGGCCGACGAACCCGATCCCCCTTTGGGCCCCGCGGCGGCCCGAGGCCCTCCCGGCGGACGCGCACGCCCTCCACGGCGATCGTCGGACGATAAGGAAGTGCGGCATCGTGGGTGCGGAAAAAAATGGCATAGCAAAAGGGGTGCAACACGAGGACTTCCCAGGAGGTCACCCATCCTAGTACTACTCTCGCCCAAGCACGCTTAACTGCGGAGTTCTGATGGGATCCGGTGCATTAGTGCTGGTATGATCGCACCCGTTCAGCTAGCGCTCGAAAATCTACTTGACCTCGACGCGGCCGAACGCCACCGCCCCCGCCAGGCCGGGTTGACGGGATTTCCGTGCCCGTGCGGCCCGCATGTCGGCGCGGCGGGATGCCCGGAGCGGTGCACTGCCCGCGGATCCGGATTTCAAATGCGGTCCGGCGTGCCGGCGGTCGCCGTTGGAGCTTCCGGCGGCGATAATCGAGCGCCGTTGGGCGGTCCAGCGGCGCAGCGGCTGCCCCGCCGTAGGGCCCGTCGTGCTCTTTCCAACGACATGCTGCACGTCCCGCACGGATGACGGTGCGGCAAGTTATGGCCTTCGGCGCGCGGCGCGGACGACCGACGAACCCGATCCCCCTTTGGGCCCCGCGGCGGCCCGAGGCCCTCCCGGCGGACGAGCACGCCCTCCACGGCGATCGTCGGACGATAAGGAAGTGCGGCATCGTGGGTGCGGAAAAAAATGGCATAGCAAAAGGGGTGCAACACGAGGACTTCCCAGGAGGTCACCCATCCTAGTACTACTCTCGCCCAAGCACGCTTAACTGCGGAGTTCTGATGGGATCCGGTGCATTAGTGCTGGTATGATCGCACCCGTTCAGCTAGCGCTCGAAAATCTACTTGACCTCGACGCGGCCGAACGCCACCGCCCCCGCCAGGCCGGGTTGACGGGATTTCCGTGCCCGTGCGGCCCGCATGTCGGCGCGGCGGGATGCCCGGAGCGGTGCACTGCCCGCGGATCCGGATTTCAAATGCGGTCCGGCGTGCCGGCGGTCGCCGTTGGAGCTTCCGGCGGCGATAATCGAGCGCCGTTGGGCGGTCCAGCGGCGCAGCGGCTGCCCCGCCGTAGGGCCCGTCGTGCTCTTTCCAACGACATGCTGCACGTCCCGCACGGATGACGGTGCGGCAAGTTATGGCCTTCGGCGCGCGGCGCGGACGGCCGACGAACCCGATCCCCCTTTGGGCCCCGCGGCGGCCCGAGGCCCTCCCGGCGGACGCGCACGCCCTCCACGGCGATCGTCGGACGATAAGGAAGTGCGGCATCGTGGGTGCGGAAAAAAATGGCATAGCAAAAGGGGTGCAACACGAGGACTTCCCAGGAGGTCACCCATCCTAGTACTACTCTCGCCCAAGCACGCTTAACTGCGGAGTTCTGATGGGATCCGGTGCATTAGTGCTGGTATGATCGCACCCGTTCAGCTAGCGCTCGAAAATCTACTTGACCTCGACGCGGCCGAACGCCACCGCCCCCGCCAGGCCGGGTTGACGGGATTTCCGTACCCGTGCGGCCCGCATGTCGGCGCGGCGGGATGCCCGGAGCGGTGCACTGCCCGCGGATCCGGATTTCAAATGCGGTCCGGCGTGCCGGCGGTCGCCGTTGGAGCTTCCGGCGGCGATAATCGAGCGCCGTTGGGCGTTCCAGCGGCGCAGCGGCTGCCCCGCCGTAGGGCCCGTCGTGCTCTTTCCAACGACATGCTGCACGTCCCGCACGGATGACGGTGCGGCAAGTTATGGCCTTCGGCGCGCGGCGCGGACGGCCGACGAACCCGATCCCCCCTTGGGCCCCGCGGCGGCCCGAGGCCCTCCCGGCGGACGCGCACGCCCTCCACGGCGATCGTCGGACGATAAGGAAGTGCGGCATCGTGGGTGCGGAAAAAAATGGCATAGCAAAAGGGGTGCAACACGAGGACTTCCCAGGAGGTCACCCATCCTAGTACTACTCTCGCCCAAGCACGCTTAACTGCGGAGTTCTGATGGGATCCGGTGCATTAGTGCTGGTATGATCGCACCCGTTCAGCTAGCGCTCGAAAATCTACTTGACCTCGACGCGGCCGAACGCCACCGCCCCCGCCAGGCCGGGTTGACGGGATTTCCGTGCCCGTGCGGCCCGCATGTCGGCGCGGCGGGATGCCCGGAGCGGTGCACTGCCCGCGGATCCGGATTTCAAATGCGGTCCGGCGTGCCGGCGGTCGCCGTTGGAGCTTCCGGCGGCGATAATCGAGCGCCGTTGGGCGGTCCAGCGGCGCAGCGGCTGCCCCGCCGTAGGGCCCGTCGTGCTCTTTCCAACGACATGCTGCACGTCCCGCACGGATGACGGTGCGGCAAGTTATGGCCTTCGGCGCGCGGCGCGGACGGCCGACGAACCCGATCCCCCTTTGGGCCCCGCGGCGGCCCGAGGCCCTCCCGGCGGACGCGCACGCCCTCCACGGCGATCGTCGGACGATAAGGAAGTGCGGCATCGTGGGTGCGGAAAAAAATGGCATAGCAAAAGGGGTGCAACACGAGGACTTCCCAGGAGGTCACCCATCCTAGTACTACTCTCGCCCAAGCACGCTTAACTGCGGAGTTCTGATGGGATCCGGTGCATTAGTGCTGGTATGATCGCACCCGTTCAGCTAGCGCTCGAAAATCTACTTGACCTCGACGCGGCCGAACGCCACCGCCCCCGCCAGGCCGGGTTGACGGGATTTCCGTGCCCGTGCGGCCCGCATGTCGGCGCGGCGGGATGCCCGGAGCGGTGCACTGCCCGCGGATCCGGATTTCAAATGCGGTCCGGCGTGCCGGCGGTCGCCGTTGGAGCTTCCGGCGGCGATAATCGAGCGCCGTTGGGCGGTCCAGCGGCGCAGCGGCTGCCCCGCCGTAGGGCCCGTCGTGCTCTTTCCAACGACATGCTGCACGTCCCGCACGGATGACGGTGCGGCAAGTTATGGCCTTCGGCGCGCGGCGCGGACGGCCGACGAACCCGATCCCCCTTTGGGCCCCGCGGCGGCCCGAGGCCCTCCCGGCGGACGCGCACGCCCTCCACGGCGATCGTCGGACGATAAGGAAGTGCGGCATCGTGGGTGCGGAAAAAAATGGCATAGCAAAAGGGGTGCAACACGAGGACTTCCCAGGAGGTCACCCATCCTAGTACTACTCTCGCCCAAGCACGCTTAACTGCGGAGTTCTGATGGGATCCGGTGCATTAGTGCTGGTATGATCGCACCCGTTCAGCTAGCGCTCGAAAATCTACTTGACCTCGACGCGGCCGAACGCCACCGCCCCCGCCAGGCCGGGTTGACGGGATTTCCGTGCCCGTGCGGCCCGCATGTCGGCGCGGCGGGATGCCCGGAGCGGTGCACTGCCCGCGGATCCGGATTTCAAATGCGGTCCGGCGTGCCGGCGGTCGCCGTTGGAGCTTCCGGCGGCGATAATCGAGCGCCGTTGGGCGGTCCAGCGGCGCAGCGGCTGCCCCGCCGTAGGGCCCGTCGTGCTCTTTCCAACGACATGCTGCACGTCCCGCACGGATGACGGTGCGGCAAGTTATGGCCTTCGGCGCGCGGCGCGGACGGCCGACGAACCCGATCCCCCTTTGGGCCCCGCGGCGGCCCGAGGCCCTCCCGGCGGACGCGCACGCCCTCCACGGCGATCGTCGGACGATAAGGAAGTGCGACATCGTGGGTGCGGAAAAAAATGGCATAGCAAGGGGTGCAACACGAGGACTTCCCAGGAGGTCACCCATCCTAGTACTACTCTCGCCCAAGCACGCTTAACTGCGGAGTTCTGATGGGATCCGGTGCATTAGTGCTGGTATGATCGCACCCGTTCAGCTAGCGCTCGAAAATCTACTTGACCTCGACGCGGCCGAACGCCACCGCCCCCGCCAGGCCGGGTTGACGGGATTTCCGTGCCCGTGCGGCCCGCATGTCGGCGCGGCGGGATGCCCGGAGCGGTGCACTGCCCGCGGATCCGGATTTCAAATGCGGTCCGGCGTGCCGGCGGTCGCCGTTGGAGCTTCCGGCGGCGATAATCGAGCGCCGTTGGGCGGTCCAGCGGCGCAGCGGCTGCCCCGCCGTAGGGCCCGTCGTGCTCTTTCCAACGACATGCTGCACGTCCCGCACGGATGACGGTGCGGCAAGTTATGGCCTTCGGCGCGCGGCGCGGACGGCCGACGAACCCGATCCCCCTTTGGGCCCCGCGGCGGCCCGAGGCCCTCCCGGCGGACGCGCACGCCCTCCACGGCGATCGTCGGACGATAAGGAAGTGCGGCATCGTGGGTGCGGAAAAAAATGGCATAGCAAAAGGGGTGCAACACGAGGACTTCCCAGGAGGTCACCCATCCTAGTACTACTCTCGCCCAAGCACGCTTAACTGCGGAGTTCTGATGGGATCCGGTGCATTAGTGCTGGTATGATCGCACCCGTTCAGCTAGCGCTCGAAAATCTACTTGACCTCGACGCGGCCGAACGCCACCGCCCCCGCCAGGCCGAGTTGACGGGATTTCCGTGCCCGTGCGGCCCGCATGTCGGCGCGGCGGGATGCCCGGAGCGGTGCACTGCCCGCGGATCCGGATTTCAAATGCGGTCCGGCGTGCCGGCGGTCGCCGTTGGAGCTTCCGGCGGCGATAATCGAGCGCCGTTGGGCGGTCCAGCGGCGCAGCGGCTGCCCCGCCGTAGGGCCCGTCGTGCTCTTTCCAACGACATGCTGCACGTCCCGCACGGATGACGGTGCGGCAAGTTATGGCCTTCGGCGCGCGGCGCGGACGGCCGACGAACCCGATCCCCCTTTGGGCCCCGCGGCGGCCCGAGGCCCTCCCGGCGGACGCGCACGCCCTCCACGGCGATCGTCGGACGATAAGGAAGTGCGGCATCGTGGGTGCGGAAAAAAATGGCATAGCAAAAGGGGTGCAACACGAGGACTTCCCAGGAGGTCACCCATCCTAGTACTACTCTCGCCCAAGCACGCTTAACTGCGGAGTTCTGATGGGATCCGGTGCATTAGTGCTGGTATGATCGCACCCGTTCAGCTAGCGCTCGAAAATCTACTTGACCTCGACGCGGCCCAACGCCACCGCCCCCGCCAGGCCGGGTTGACGGGATTTCCGTGCCCGTGCGGCCCGCATGTCGGCGCGGCGGGATGCCCGGAGCGGTGCACTGCCCGCGGATCCGGATTTCAAATGCGGTCCGGCGTGCCGGCGGTCGCCGTTGGAGCTTCCGGCGGCGATAATCGAGCGCCGTTGGGCGGTCCAGCGGCTGCCCCGCCGTAGGGCCCGTCGTGCTCTTTCCAACGACATGCTGCACGTCCCGCACGGATGACGGTGCGGCAAGTTATGGCCTTCGGCGCGCGGCGCGGACGGCCGACGAACCCGATCCCCCTTTGGGCCCCGCGGCGGCCCGAGGCCCTCCCGGCGGACGCGCACGCCCTCCACGGCGATCGTCGGACGATAAGGAAGTGCGGCATCGTGGGTGCGGAAAAAAATGGCATAGCAAGGGGTGCAACACGAGGACTTCCCAGGAGGTCACCCATCCTAGTACTACTCTCGCCCAAGCACGCTTAACTGCGGAGTTCTGATGGGATCCGGTGCATTAGTGCTGGTATGATCGCACCCGTTCAGCTAGCGCTCGAAAATCTACTTGACCTCGACGCGGCCGAACGCCACCGCCCCCGCCAGGCCGGGTTGACGGGATTTTCGTGCCCGTGCGGCCCGCATGTCGGCGCGGCGGGATGCCCGGAGCGGTGCACTGCCCGCGGATCCGGATTTCAAATGCGGTCCGGCGTGCCGGCGGTCGCCGTTGGAGCTTCCGGCGGCGATAATCGAGCGCCGTTGGGCGGTCCAGCGGCGCAGCGGCTGCCCCGCCGTAGGGCCCGTCGTGCTCTTTCCAACGACATGCTGCACGTCCCGCACGGATGACGGTGCGGCAAGTTATGGCCTTCGGCGCGCGGCGCGGACGACCGACGAACCCGATCCCCCTTTGGGCCCCGCGGCGGCCCGAGGCCCTCCCGGCGGACGCGCACGCCCTCCACGGCGATCGTCGGACGATAAGGAAGTGCGGCATCGTGGGTGCGGAAAAAAATGGCATAGCAAAAGGGGTGCAACACGAGGACTTCCCAGGAGGTCACCCATCCTAGTACTACTCTCGCCCAAGCACGCTTAACTGCGGAGTTCTGATGGGATCCGGTGCATTAGTGCTGGTATGATCGCACCCGTTCAGCTAGCGCTCGAAAATCTACTTGACCTCGACGCGGCCGAACGCCACCGCCCCCGCCAGGCCGGGTTGACGGGATTTCCGTGCCCGTGCGGCCCGCATGTCGGCGCGGAGGGATGCCCGGAGCGGTGCACTGCCCGCGGATCCGGATTTCAAATGCGGTCCGGCGTGCCGGCGGTCGCCGTTGGAGCTTCCGGCGGCGATAATCGAGCGCCGTTGGGCGGTCCAGCGGCGCAGCGGCTGCCCCGCCGTAGGGCCCGTCGTGCTCTTTCCAACGACATGCTGCACGTCCCGCACGGATGACGGTGCGGCAAGTTATGGCCTTCGGCGCGCGGCGCGGACGGCCGACGAACCCGATCCCCCCTTGGGCCCCGCGGCGGCCCGAGGCCCTCCCGGCGGACGCGCACGCCCTCCACGGCGATCGTCGGACGATAAGGAAGTGCGGCATCGTGGGTGCGGAAAAAAATGGCATAGCAAAAGGGGTGCAACACGAGGACTTCCCAGGAGGTCACCCATCCTAGTACTACTCTCGCCCAAGCACGCTTAACTGCGGAGTTCTGATGGGATCCGGTGCATTAGTGCTGGTATGATCGCACCCGTTCAGCTAGCGCTCGAAAATCTACTTGACCTCGACGCGGCCGAACGCCACCGCCCCCGCCAGGCCGGGTTGACGGGATTTCCGTGCCCGTGCGGCCCGCATGTCGGCGCGGCGGGATGCCCGGAGCGGTGCACTGCCCGCGGATCCGGATTTCAAATGCGGTCCGGCGTGCCGGCGGTCGCCGTTGGAGCTTCCGGCGGCGATAATCGAGCGCCGTTGGGCGTTCCAGCGGCGCAGCGGCTGCCCCGCCGTAGGGCCCGTCGTGCTCTTTCCAACGACATGCTGCACGTCCCGCACGGATGACGGTGCGGCAAGTTATGGCCTTCGGCGCGCGGCGCGGACGGCCGACGAACCCGATCCCCCTTTGGGCCCCGCGGCGGCCCGAGGCCCTCCCGGCGGACGCGCACGCCCTCCACGGCGATCGTCGGACGATAAGGAAGTGCGGCATCGTGGGTGCGGAAAAAAATGGCATAGCAAAAGGGGTGCAACACGAGGACTTCCCAGGAGGTCACCCATCCTAGTACTACTCTCGCCCAAGCACGCTTAACTGCGGAGTTCTGATGGGATCCGGTGCATTAGTGCTGGTATGATCGCACCCGTTCAGCTAGCGCTCGAAAATCTACTTGACCTCGACGCGGCCGAACGCCACCGCCCCCGCCAGGCCGGGTTGACGGGATTTCCGTGCCCGTGCGGCCCGCATGTCGGCGCGGCGGGATGCCCGGAGCGGTGCACTGCCCGCGGATCCGGATTTCAAATGCGGTCCGGCGTGCCGGCGGTCGCCGTTGGAGCTTCCGGCGGCGATAATCGAGCGCCGTTGGGCGGTCCAGCGGCGCAGCGGCTGCCCCGCCGTAGGGCCCGTCGTGCTCTTTCCAACGACATGCTGCACGTCCCGCACGGATGACGGTGCGGCAAGTTATGGCCTTCGGCGCGCGGCGCGGACGACCGACGAACCCGATCCCCCTTTGGGCCCCGCGGCGGCCCGAGGCCCACCCGGCGGACGCGCACGCCCTCCACGGCGATCGTCGGACGATAAGGAAGTGCGGCATCGTGGGTGCGGAAAAAAATGGCATAGCAAAAGGGGTGCAACACGAGGACTTCCCAGGAGGTCACCCATCCTAGTACTACTCTCGCCCAAGCACGCTTAACTGCGGAGTTCTGATGGGATCCGGTGCATTAGTGCTGGTATGATCGCACCCGTTCAGCTAGCGCTCGAAAATCTACTTGACCTCGACGCGGCCGAACGCCACCGCCCCCGCCAGGCCGGGTTGACGGGATTTCCGTGCCCGTGCGGCCCGCATGTCGGCGCGGCGGGATGCCCGGAGCGGTGCACTGCCCGCGGATCCGGATTTCAAATGCGGTCCGGCGTGCCGGCGGTCGCCGTTGGAGCTTCCGGCGGCGATAATCGAGCGCCGTTGGGCGGTCCAGCGGCGCAGCGGCTGCCCCGCCGTAGGGCCCGTCGTGCTCTTTCCAACGACATGCTGCACGTCCCGCACGGATGACGGTGCGGCAAGTTATGGCCTTCGGCGCGCGGCGCGGACGGCCGACGAACCCGATCCCCCTTTGGGCCCCGCGGCGGCCCGAGGCCCTCCCGGCGGACGCGCACGCCCTCCACGGCGATCGTCGGACGATAAGGAAGTGCGGCATCGTGGGTGCGGAAAAAAATGGCATAGCAAAAGGGGTGCAACACGAGGACTTCCCAGGAGGTCACCCATCCTAGTACTACTCTCGCCCAAGCACGCTTAACTGCGGAGTTCTGATGGGATCCGGTGCATTAGTGCTGGTATGATCGCACCCGTTCAGCTAGCGCTCGAAAATCTACTTGACCTCGACGCGGCCGAACGCCACCGCCCCCGCCAGGCCGGGTTGACGGGATTTCCGTGCCCGTGCGGCCCGCATGTCGGCGCGGCGGGATGCCCGGAGCGGTGCACTGCCCGCGGATCCGGATTTCAAATGCGGTCCGGCGTGCCGGCGGTCGCCGTTGGAGCTTCCGGCGGCGATAATCGAGCGCCGTTGGGCGGTCCAGCGGCGCAGCGGCTGCCCCGCCGTAGGGCCCGTCGTGCTCTTTCCAACGACATGCTGCACGTCCCGCACGGATGACGGTGCGGCAAGTTATGGCCTTCGGCGCGCGGCGCGGACGACCGACGAACCCGATCCCCCTTTGGGCCCCGCGGCGGCCCGAGGCCCTCCCGGCGGACGAGCACGCCCTCCACGGCGATCGTCGGACGATAAGGAAGTGCGGCATCGTGGGTGCGGAAAAAAATGGCATAGCAAAAGGGGTGCAACACGAGGACTTCCCAGGAGGTCACCCATCCTAGTACTACTCTCGCCCAAGCACGCTTAACTGCGGAGTTCTGATGGGATCCGGTGCATTAGTGCTGGTATGATCGCACCCGTTCAGCTAGCGCTCGAAAATCTACTTGACCTCGACGCGGCCGAACGCCACCGCCCCCGCCAGGCCGGGTTGACGGGATTTCCGTGCCCGTGCGGCCCGCATGTCGGCGCGGCGGGATGCCCGGAGCGGTGCACTGCCCGCGGATCCGGATTTCAAATGCGGTCCGGCGTGCCGGCGGTCGCCGTTGGAGCTTCCGGCGGCGATAATCGAGCGCCGTTGGGCGGTCCAGCGGCGCAGCGGCTGCCCCGCCGTAGGGCCCGTCGTGCTCTTTCCAACGACATGCTGCACGTCCCGCACGGATGACGGTGCGGCAAGTTATGGCCTTCGGCGCGCGGCGCGGACGGCCGACGAACCCGATCCCCCTTTGGGCCCCGCGGCGGCCCGAGGCCCTCCCGGCGGACGCGCACGCCCTCCACGGCGATCGTCGGACGATAAGGAAGTGCGGCATCGTGGGTGCGGAAAAAAATGGCATAGCAAAAGGGGTGCAACACGAGGACTTCCCAGGAGGTCACCCATCCTAGTACTACTCTCGCCCAAGCACGCTTAACTGCGGAGTTCTGATGGGATCCGGTGCATTAGTGCTGGTATGATCGCACCCGTTCAGCTAGCGCTCGAAAATCTACTTGACCTCGACGCGGCCGAACGCCACCGCCCCCGCCAGGCCGGGTTGACGGGATTTCCGTACCCGTGCGGCCCGCATGTCGGCGCGGCGGGATGCCCGGAGCGGTGCACTGCCCGCGGATCCGGATTTCAAATGCGGTCCGGCGTGCCGGCGGTCGCCGTTGGAGCTTCCGGCGGCGATAATCGAGCGCCGTTGGGCGTTCCAGCGGCGCAGCGGCTGCCCCGCCGTAGGGCCCGTCGTGCTCTTTCCAACGACATGCTGCACGTCCCGCACGGATGACGGTGCGGCAAGTTATGGCCTTCGACGCGCGGCGCGGACGGCCGACGAACCCGATCCCCCCTTGGGCCCCGCGGCGGCCCGAGGCCCTCCCGGCGGACGCGCACGCCCTCCACGGCGATCGTCGGACGATAAGGAAGTGCGGCATCGTGGGTGCGGAAAAAAATGGCATAGCAAAAGGGGTGCAACACGAGGACTTCCCAGGAGGTCACCCATCCTAGTACTACTCTCGCCCAAGCACGCTTAACTGCGGAGTTCTGATGGGATCCGGTGCATTAGTGCTGGTATGATCGCACCCGTTCAGCTAGCGCTCGAAAATCTACTTGACCTCGACGCGGCCGAACGCCACCGCCCCCGCCAGGCCGGGTTGACGGGATTTCCGTGCCCGTGCGGCCCGCATGTCGGCGCGGCGGGATGCCCGGAGCGGTGCACTGCCCGCGGATCCGGATTTCAAATGCGGTCCGGCGTGCCGGCGGTCGCCGTTGGAGCTTCCGGCGGCGATAATCGAGCGCCGTTGGGCGGTCCAGCGGCGCAGCGGCTGCCCCGCCGTAGGGCCCGTCGTGCTCTTTCCAACGACATGCTGCACGTCCCGCACGGATGACGGTGCGGCAAGTTATGGCCTTCGGCGCGCGGCGCGGACGGCCGACGAACCCGATCCCCCTTTGGGCCCCGCGGCGGCCCGAGGCCCTCCCGGCGGACGCGCACGCCCTCCACGGCGATCGTCGGACGATAAGGAAGTGCGGCATCGTGGGTGCGGAAAAAAATGGCATAGCAAAAGGGGTGCAACACGAGGACTTCCCAGGAGGTCACCCATCCTAGTACTACTCTCGCCCAAGCACGCTTAACTGCGGAGTTCTGATGGGATCCGGTGCATTAGTGCTGGTATGATCGCACCCGTTCAGCTAGCGCTCGAAAATCTACTTGACCTCGACGCGGCCGAACGCCACCGCCCCCGCCAGGCCGGGTTGACGGGATTTCCGTGCCCGTGCGGCCCGCATGTCGGCGCGGCGGGATGCCCGGAGCGGTGCACTGCCCGCGGATCCGGATTTCAAATGCGGTCCGGCGTGCCGGCGGTCGCCGTTGGAGCTTCCGGCGGCGATAATCGAGCGCCGTTGGGCGGTCCAGCGGCGCAGCGGCTGCCCCGCCGTAGGGCCCGTCGTGCTCTTTCCAACGACATGCTGCACGTCCCGCACGGATGACGGTGCGGCAAGTTATGGCCTTCGGCGCGCGGCGCGGACGGCCGACGAACCCGATCCCCCTTTGGGCCCCGCGGCGGCCCGAGGCCCTCCCGGCGGACGCGCACGCCCTCCACGGCGATCGTCGGACGATAAGGAAGTGCGGCATCGTGGGTGCGGAAAAAAATGGCATAGCAAAAGGGGTGCAACACGAGGACTTCCCAGGAGGTCACCCATCCTAGTACTACTCTCGCCCAAGCACGCTTAACTGCGGAGTTCTGATGGGATCCGGTGCATTAGTGCTGGTATGATCGCACCCGTTCAGCTAGCGCTCGAAAATCTACTTGACCTCGACGCGGCCGAACGCCACCGCCCCCGCCAGGCCGGGTTGACGGGATTTCCGTGCCCGTGCGGCCCGCATGTCGGCGCGGCGGGATGCCCGGAGCGGTGCACTGCCCGCGGATCCGGATTTCAAATGCGGTCCGGCGTGCCGGCGGTCGCCGTTGGAGCTTCCGGCGGCGATAATCGAGCGCCGTTGGGCGGTCCAGCGGCGCAGCGGCTGCCCCGCCGTAGGGCCCGTCGTGCTCTTTCCAACGACATGCTGCACGTCCCGCACGGATGACGGTGCGGCAAGTTATGGCCTTCGGCGCGCGGCGCGGACGGCCGACGAACCCGATCCCCCTTTGGGCCCCGCGGCGGCCCGAGGCCCTCCCGGCGGACGCGCACGCCCTCCACGGCGATCGTCGGACGATAAGGAAGTGCGACATCGTGGGTGCGGAAAAAAATGGCATAGCAAGGGGTGCAACACGAGGACTTCCCAGGAGGTCACCCATCCTAGTACTACTCTCGCCCAAGCACGCTTAACTGCGGAGTTCTGATGGGATCCGGTGCATTAGTGCTGGTATGATCGCACCCGTTCAGCTAGCGCTCGAAAATCTACTTGACCTCGACGCGGCCGAACGCCACCGCCCCCGCCAGGCCGGGTTGACGGGATTTCCGTGCCCGTGCGGCCCGCATGTCGGCGCGGCGGGATGCCCGGAGCGGTGCACTGCCCGCGGATCCGGATTTCAAATGCGGTCCGGCGTGCCGGCGGTCGCCGTTGGAGCTTCCGGCGGCGATAATCGAGCGCCGTTGGGCGGTCCAGCGGCGCAGCGGCTGCCCCGCCGTAGGGCCCGTCGTGCTCTTTCCAACGACATGCTGCACGTCCCGCACGGATGACGGTGCGGCAAGTTATGGCCTTCGGCGCGCGGCGCGGACGGCCGACGAACCCGATCCCCCTTTGGGCCCCGCGGCGGCCCGAGGCCCTCCCGGCGGACGCGCACGCCCTCCACGGCGATCGTCGGACGATAAGGAAGTGCGGCATCGTGGGTGCGGAAAAAAATGGCATAGCAAAAGGGGTGCAACACGAGGACTTCCCAGGAGGTCACCCATCCTAGTACTACTCTCGCCCAAGCACGCTTAACTGCGGAGTTCTGATGGGATCCGGTGCATTAGTGCTGGTATGATCGCACCCGTTCAGCTAGCGCTCGAAAATCTACTTGACCTCGACGCGGCCGAACGCCACCGCCCCCGCCAGGCCGAGTTGACGGGATTTCCGTGCCCGTGCGGCCCGCATGTCGGCGCGGCGGGATGCCCGGAGCGGTGCACTGCCCGCGGATCCGGATTTCAAATGCGGTCCGGCGTGCCGGCGGTCGCCGTTGGAGCTTCCGGCGGCGATAATCGAGCGCCGTTGGGCGGTCCAGCGGCGCAGCGGCTGCCCCGCCGTAGGGCCCGTCGTGCTCTTTCCAACGACATGCTGCACGTCCCGCACGGATGACGGTGCGGCAAGTTATGGCCTTCGGCGCGCGGCGCGGACGGCCGACGAACCCGATCCCCCTTTGGGCCCCGCGGCGGCCCGAGGCCCTCCCGGCGGACGCGCACGCCCTCCACGGCGATCGTCGGACGATAAGGAAGTGCGGCATCGTGGGTGCGGAAAAAAATGGCATAGCAAAAGGGGTGCAACACGAGGACTTCCCAGGAGGTCACCCATCCTAGTACTACTCTCGCCCAAGCACGCTTAACTGCGGAGTTCTGATGGGATCCGGTGCATTAGTGCTGGTATGATCGCACCCGTTCAGCTAGCGCTCGAAAATCTACTTGACCTCGACGCGGCCCAACGCCACCGCCCCCGCCAGGCCGGGTTGACGGGATTTCCGTGCCCGTGCGGCCCGCATGTCGGCGCGGCGGGATGCCCGGAGCGGTGCACTGCCCGCGGATCCGGATTTCAAATGCGGTCCGGCGTGCCGGCGGTCGCCGTTGGAGCTTCCGGCGGCGATAATCGAGCGCCGTTGGGCGGTCCAGCGGCTGCCCCGCCGTAGGGCCCGTCGTGCTCTTTCCAACGACATGCTGCACGTCCCGCACGGATGACGGTGCGGCAAGTTATGGCCTTCGGCGCGCGGCGCGGACGGCCGACGAACCCGATCCCCCTTTGGGCCCCGCGGCGGCCCGAGGCCCTCCCGGCGGACGCGCACGCCCTCCACGGCGATCGTCGGACGATAAGGAAGTGCGGCATCGTGGGTGCGGAAAAAAATGGCATAGCAAGGGGTGCAACACGAGGACTTCCCAGGAGGTCACCCATCCTAGTACTACTCTCGCCCAAGCACGCTTAACTGCGGAGTTCTGATGGGATCCGGTGCATTAGTGCTGGTATGATCGCACCCGTTCAGCTAGCGCTCGAAAATCTACTTGACCTCGACGCGGCCGAACGCCACCGCCCCCGCCAGGCCGGGTTGACGGGATTTTCGTGCCCGTGCGGCCCGCATGTCGGCGCGGCGGGATGCCCGGAGCGGTGCACTGCCCGCGGATCCGGATTTCAAATGCGGTCCGGCGTGCCGGCGGTCGCCGTTGGAGCTTCCGGCGGCGATAATCGAGCGCCGTTGGGCGGTCCAGCGGCGCAGCGGCTGCCCCGCCGTAGGGCCCGTCGTGCTCTTTCCAACGACATGCTGCACGTCCCGCACGGATGACGGTGCGGCAAGTTATGGCCTTCGGCGCGCGGCGCGGACGGCCGACGAACCCGATCCCCCTTTGGGCCCCGCGGCGGCCCGAGGCCCTCCCGGCGGACGCGCACGCCCTCCACGGCGATCGTCGGACGATAAGGAAGTGCGGCATCGTGGGTGCGGAAAAAAATGGCATAGCAAAAGGGGTGCAACACGAGGACTTCCCAGGAGGTCACCCATCCTAGTACTACTCTCGCCCAAGCACGCTTAACTGCGGAGTTCTGATGGGATCCGGTGCATTAGTGCTGGTATGATCGCACCCGTTCAGCTAGCGCTCGAAAATCTACTTGACCTCGACGCGGCCGAACGCCACCGCCCCCGCCAGGCCGGGTTGACGGGATTTCCGTGCCCGTGCGGCCCGCATGTCGGCGCGGCGGGATGCCCGGAGCGGTGCACTGCCCGCGGATCCGGATTTCAAATGCGGTCCGGCGTGCCGGCGGTCGCCGTTGGAGCTTCCGGCGGCGATAATCGAGCGCCGTTGGGCGGTCCAGCGGCGCAGCGGCTGCCCCGCCGTAGGGCCCGTCGTGCTCTTTCCAACGACATGCTGCACGTCCCGCACGGATGACGGTGCGGCAAGTTATGGCCTTCGGCGCGCGGCGCGGACGGCCGACGAACCCGATCCCCCTTTGGGCCCCGCGGCGGCCCGAGGCCCTCCCGGCGGACGCGCACGCCCTCCACGGCGATCGTCGGACGATAAGGAAGTGCGGCATCGTGGGTGCGGAAAAAAATGGCATAGCAAAAGGGGTGCAACACGAGGACTTCCCAGGAGGTCACCCATCCTAGTACTACTCTCGCCCAAGCACGCTTAACTGCGGAGTTCTGATGGGATCCGGTGCATTAGTGCTGGTATGATCGCACCCGTTCAGCTAGCGCTCGAAAATCTACTTGACCTCGACGCGGCCCAACGCCACCGCCCCCGCCAGGCCGGGTTGACGGGATTTCCGTGCCCGTGCGGCCCGCATGTCGGCGCGGCGGGATGCCCGGAGCGGTGCACTGCCCGCGGATCCGGATTTCAAATGCGGTCCGGCGTGCCGGCGGTCGCCGTTGGAGCTTCCGGCGGCGATAATCGAGCGCCGTTGGGCGGTCCAGCGGCGCAGCGGCTGCCCCGCCGTAGGGCCCGTCGTGCTCTTTCCAACGACATGCTGCACGTCCCGCACGGATGACGGTGCGGCAAGTTATGGCCTTCGGCGCGCGGCGCGGACGGCCGACGAACCCGATCCCCCTTTGGGCCCCGCGGCGGCCCGAGGCCCTCCCGGCGGACGCGCACGCCCTCCACGGCGATCGTCGGACGATAAGGAAGTGCGGCATCGTGGGTGCGGAAAAAAATGGCATAGCAAAAGGGGTGCAACACGAGGACTTCCCAGGAGGTCACCCATCCTAGTACTACTCTCGCCCAAGCACGCTTAACTGCGGAGTTCTGATGGGATCCGGTGCATTAGTGCTGGTATAATCGCACCCGTTCAGCTAGCGCTCGAAAATCTACTTGACCTCGACGCGGCCGAACGCCACCGCCCCCGCCAGGCCGGGTTGACGGGATTTCCGTGCCCGTGCGGCCCGCATGTCGGCGCGGCGGGATGCCCGGAGCGGTGCTCTGCCCGCGGATCCGGATTTCAAATGCGGTCCGGCGTGCCGGCGGTCGCCGTTGGAGCTTCCGGCGGCGATAATCGAGCGCCGTTGGGCGGTCCAGCGGCGCAGCGGCTGCCCCGCCGTAGGGCCCGTCGTGCTCTTTCCAACGACATGCTGCACGTCCCGCACGGATGACGGTGCGGCAAGTTATGGCCTTCGGCGCGCGGCGCGGACGGCCGACGAACCCGATCCCCCTTTGGGCCCCGCGGCGGCCCGAGGCCCTCCCGGCGGACGCGCACGCCCTCCACGGCGATCGTCGGACGATAAGGAAGTGCGGCATCGTGGGTGCGGAAAAAAATGGCATAGCAAAAGGGGTGCAACACGAGGACTTCCCAGGAGGTCACCCATCCTAGTACTACTCTCGCCCAAGCACGCTTAACTGCGGAGTTCTGATGGGATCCGGTGCATTAGTGCTGGTATGATCGCACCCGTTCAGCTAGCGCTCGAAAATCTACTTGACCTCGACGCGGCCGAACGCCACCGCCCCCGCCAGGCCGGGTTGACGGGATTTCCGTGCCCGTGCGGCCCGCATGTCGGCGCGGCGGGATGCCCGGAGCGGTGCACTGCCCGCGGATCCGGATTTCAAATGCGGTCCGGCGTGCCGGCGGTCGCCGTTGGAGCTTCCGGCGGCGATAATCGAGCGCCGTTGGGCGGTCCAGCGGCGCAGCGGCTGCCCCGCCGTAGGGCCCGTCGTGCTCTTTCCAACGACATGCTGCACGTCCCGCACGGATGACGGTGCGGCAAGTTATGGCCTTCGGCGCGCGGCGCGGACGGCCGACGAACCCGATCCCCCTTTGGGCCCCGCGGCGGCCCGAGGCCCTCCCGGCGGACGCGCACGCCCTCCACGGCGATCGTCGGACGATAAGGAAGTGCGGCATCGTGGGTGCGGAAAAAAATGGCATAGCAAGGGGTGCAACACGAGGACTTCCCAGGAGGTCACCCATCCTAGTACTACTCTCGCCCAAGCACGCTTAACTGCGGAGTTCTGATGGGATCCGGTGCATTAGTGCTGGTATGATCGCACCCGTTCAGCTAGCGCTCGAAAATCTACTTGACCTCGACGCGGCCGAACGCCACCGCCCCCGCCAGGCCGGGTTGACGGGATTTCCGTGCCCGTGCGGCCCGCATGTCGGCGCGGCGGGATGCCCGGAGCGGTGCACTGCCCGCGGATCCGGATTTCAAATGCGGTCCGGCGTGCCGGCGGTCGCCGTTGGAGCTTCCGGCGGCGATAATCGAGCGCCGTTGGGCGGTCCAGCGGCGCAGCGGCTGCCCCGCCGTAGGGCCCGTCGTGCTCTTTCCAACGACATGCTGCACGTCCCGCACGGATGACGGTGCGGCAAGTTATGGCCTTCGGCGCGCGGCGCGGACGGCCGACGAACCCGATCCCCCTTTGGGCCCCGCGGCGGCCCGAGGCCCTCCCGGCGGACGCGCACGCCCTCCACGGCGATCGTCGGACGATAAGGAAGTGCGGCATCGTGGGTGCGGAAAAAAATGGCATAGCAAAAGGGGTGCAACACGAGGACTTCCCAGGAGGTCACCCATCCTAGTACTACTCTCGCCCAAGCACGCTTAACTGCGGAGTTCTGATGGGATCCGGTGCATTAGTGCTGGTATGATCGCACCCGTTCAGCTAGCGCTCGAAAATCTACTTGACCTCGACGCGGCCGAACGCCACCGCCCCCGCCAGGCCGGGTTGACGGGATTTCCGTGCCCGTGCGGCCCGCATGTCGGCGCGGCGGGATGCCCGGAGCGGTGCACTGCCCGCGGATCCGGATTTCAAATGCGGTCCGGCGTGCCGGCGGGCGCCGTTGGAACTTCCGGCGGCGATAATCGAGCGCCGTTGGGCGGTCCAGCGGCGCAGCAGCTGCCCCGCCGTAGGGCCCGTCGTGCTCTTTCCAACGACATGCTGCACGTCCCGCACGGATGACGGTGCGGCAAGTTATGGCCTTCGGCGCGCGGCGCGGACGGCCGACGAACCCGATCCCCCTTTGGGCCCCGCGGCGGCCCGAGGCCCTCCCGGCGGACGCGCACGCCCTCCACGGCGATCGTCGGACGATAAGGAAGTGCGGCATCGTGGGTGCGGAAAAAAATGGCATAGCAAAAGGGGTGCAACACGAGGACTTCCCAGGAGGTCACCCATCCTAGTACTACTCTCGCCCAAGCACGCTTAACTGCGGAGTTCTGATGGGATCCGGTGCATTAGTGCTGGTATGATCGCACCCGTTCAGCTAGCGCTCGAAAATCTACTTGACCTCGACGCGGCCCAACGCCACCGCCCCCGCCAGGCCGGGTTGACGGGATTTCCGTGCCCGTGCGGCCCGCATGTCGGCGCGGCGGGATGCCCGGAGCGGTGCACTGCCCGCGGATCCGGATTTCAAATGCGGTCCGGCGTCCCGGCGGTCGCCGTTGGAGCTTCCGGCGGCGATAATCGAGCGCCGTTGGGCGGTCCAGCGGCGCAGCGGCTGCCCCGCCGTAGGGCCCGTCGTGCTCTTTCCAACGACATGCTGCACGTCCCGCACGGATGACGGTGCGGCAAGTTATGGCCTTCGGCGCGCGGCGCGGACGGCCGACGAACCCGATCCCCCTTTGGGCCCCGCGGCGGCCCGAGGCCCTCCCGGCGGACGCGCACGCCCTCCACGGCGATCGTCGGACGATAAGGAAGTGCGGCATCGTGGGTGCGGAAAAAAATGGCATAGCAAAAGGGGTGCAACACGAGGACTTCCCAGGAGGTCACCCATCCTAGTACTACTCTCGCCCAAGCACGCTTAACTGCGGAGTTCTGATGGGATCCGGTGCATTAGTGCTGGTATGATCGCACCCGTTCAGCTAGCGCTCGAAAATCTACTTGACCTCGACGCGGCCGAACGCCACCGCCCCCGCCAGGCCGGGTTGACGGGATTTCCGTGCCCGTGCGGCCCGCATGTCGGCGCGGCGGGATGCCCGGAGCGGTGCACTGCCCGCGGATCCGGATTTCAAATGCGGTCCGGCGTGCCGGCGGTCGCCGTTGGAGCTTCCGGCGGCGATAATCGAGCGCCGTTGGGCGGTCCAGCGGCGCAGCGGCTGCCCCGCCGTAGGGCCCGTCGTGCTCTTTCCAACGACATGCTGCACGTCCCGCACGGATGACGGTGCGGCAAGTTATGGCCTTCGGCGCGCGGCGCGGACGGCCGACGAACCCGATCCCCCTTTGGGCCCCGCGGCGGCCCGAGGCCCTCCCGGCGGACGCGCACGCCCTCCACGGCGATCGTCGGACGATAAGGAAGTGCGGCATCGTGGGTGCGGAAAAAAATGGCATAGCAAAAGGGGTGCAACACGAGGACTTCCCAGGAGGTCACCCATCCTAGTACTACTCTCGCCCAAGCACGCTTAACTGCGGAGTTCTGATGGGATCCGGTGCATTAGTGCTGGTATGATCGCACCCGTTCAGCTAGCGCTCGAAAATCTACTTGACCTCGACGCGGCCGAACGCCACCGCCCCCGCCAGGCCGGGTTGACGGGATTTCCGTGCCCGTGCGGCCCGCATGTCGGCGCGGCGGGATGCCCGGAGCGGTGCACTGCCCGCGGATCCGGATTTCAAATGCGGTCCGGCGTGCCGGCGGTCGCCATTGGAGCTTCCGGCGGCGATAATCGAGCGCCGTTGGGCGGTCCAGCGGCGCAGCGGCTGCCCCGCCGTAGGGCCCGTCGTGCTCTTTCCAACGACATGCTGCACGTCCCGCACGGATGACGGTGCGGCAAGTTATGGCCTTCGGCGCGCGGCGCGGACGGCCGACGAACCCGATCCCCCTTTGGGCCCCGCGGCGGCCCGAGGCCCTCCCGGCGGACGCGCACGCCCTCCACGGCGATCGTCGGACGATAAGGAAGTGCGGCATCGTGGGTGCGGAAAAAAATGGCATAGCAAAAGGGGTGCAACACGAGGACTTCCCAGGAGGTCACCCATCCTAGTACTACTCTCGCCCAAGCACGCTTAACTGCGGAGTTCTGATGGGATCCGGTGCATTAGTGCTGGTATGATCGCACCCGTTCAGCTAGCGCTCGAAAATCTACTTGACCTCGACGCGGCCGAACGCCACCGCCCCCGCCAGGCCGGGTTGACGGGATTTCCGTGCCCGTGCGGCCCGCATGTCGGCGCGGCGGGATGCCCGGAGCGGTGCACTGCCCGCGGATCCGGATTTCAAATGCGGTCCGGCGTGCCGGCGGTCGCCGTTGGAGCTTCCGGCGGCGATAATCGAGCGCCGTTGGGCGGTCCAGCGGCGCAGCGGCTGCCCCGCCGTAGGGCCCGTCGTGCTCTTTCCAACGACATGCTGCACGTCCCGCACGGATGACGGTGCGGCAAGTTATGGCCTTCGGCGCGCGGCGCGGACGGCCGACGAACCCGATCCCCCTTTGGGCCCCGCGGCGGCCCGAGGCCCTCCCGGCGGACGCGCACGCCCTCCACGGCGATCGTCGGACGATAAGGAAGTGCGGCATCGTGGGTGCGGAAAAAAATGGCATAGCAAAAGGGGTGCAACACGAGGACTTCCCAGGAGGTCACCCATCCTAGTACTACTCTCGCCCAAGCACGCTTAACTGCGGAGTTCTGATGGGATCCGGTGCATTAGTGCTGGTATGATCGCACCCGTTCAGCTAGCGCTCGAAAATCTACTTGACCTCGACGCGGCCCAACGCCACCGCCCCCGCCAGGCCGGGTTGACGGGATTTCCGTGCCCGTGCGGCCCGCATGTCGGCGCGGCGGGATGCCCGGAGCGGTGCACTGCCCGCGGATCCGGATTTCAAATGCGGTCCGGCGTGCCGGCGGTCGCCGTTGGAGCTTCCGGCGGCGATAATCGAGCGCCGTTGGGCGGTCCAGCGGCGCAGCGGCTGCCCCGCCGTAGGGCCCGTCGTGCTCTTTCCAACGACATGCTGCACGTCCCGCACGGATGACGGTGCGGCAAGTTATGGCCTTCGGCGCGCGGCGCGGACGGCCGACGAACCCGATCCCCCTTTGGGCCCCGCGGCGGCCCGAGGCCCTCCCGGCGGACGCGCACGCCCTCCACGGCGATCGTCGGACGATAAGGAAGTGCGGCATCGTGGGTGCGGAAAAAAATGGCATAGCAAAAGGGGTGCAACACGAGGACTTCCCAGGAGGTCACCCATCCTAGTACTACTCTCGCCCAAGCACGCTTAACTGCGGAGTTCTGATGGGATCCGGTGCATTAGTGCTGGTATAATCGCACCCGTTCAGCTAGCGCTCGAAAATCTACTTGACCTCGACGCGGCCGAACGCCACCGCCCCCGCCAGGCCGGGTTGACGGGATTTCCGTGCCCGTGCGGCCCGCATGTCGGCGCGGCGGGATGCCCGGAGCGGTGCTCTGCCCGCGGATCCGGATTTCAAATGCGGTCCGGCGTGCCGGCGGTCGCCGTTGGAGCTTCCGGCGGCGATAATCGAGCGCCGTTGGGCGGTCCAGCGGCGCAGCGGCTGCCCCGCCGTAGGGCCCGTCGTGCTCTTTCCAACGACATGCTGCACGTCCCGCACGGATGACGGTGCGGCAAGTTATGGCCTTCGGCGCGCGGCGCGGACGGCCGACGAACCCGATCCCCCTTTGGGCCCCGCGGCGGCCCGAGGCCCTCCCGGCGGACGCGCACGCCCTCCACGGCGATCGTCGGACGATAAGGAAGTGCGGCATCGTGGGTGCGGAAAAAAATGGCATAGCAAAAGGGGTGCAACACGAGGACTTCCCAGGAGGTCACCCATCCTAGTACTACTCTCGCCCAAGCACGCTTAACTGCGGAGTTCTGATGGGATCCGGTGCATTAGTGCTGGTATGATCGCACCCGTTCAGCTAGCGCTCGAAAATCTACTTGACCTCGACGCGGCCGAACGCCACCGCCCCCGCCAGGCCGGGTTGACGGGATTTCCGTGCCCGTGCGGCCCGCATGTCGGCGCGGCGGGATGCCCGGAGCGGTGCACTGCCCGCGGATCCGGATTTCAAATGCGGTCCGGCGTGCCGGCGGTCGCCGTTGGAGCTTCCGGCGGCGATAATCGAGCGCCGTTGGGCGGTCCAGCGGCGCAGCGGCTGCCCCGCCGTAGGGCCCGTCGTGCTCTTTCCAACGACATGCTGCACGTCCCGCACGGATGACGGTGCGGCAAGTTATGGCCTTCGGCGCGCGGCGCGGACGGCCGACGAACCCGATCCCCCTTTGGGCCCCGCGGCGGCCCGAGGCCCTCCCGGCGGACGCGCACGCCCTCCACGGCGATCGTCGGACGATAAGGAAGTGCGGCATCGTGGGTGCGGAAAAAAATGGCATAGCAAGGGGTGCAACACGAGGACTTCCCAGGAGGTCACCCATCCTAGTACTACTCTCGCCCAAGCACGCTTAACTGCGGAGTTCTGATGGGATCCGGTGCATTAGTGCTGGTATGATCGCACCCGTTCAGCTAGCGCTCGAAAATCTACTTGACCTCGACGCGGCCGAACGCCACCCGCCCCCGCCAGGCCGGGTTGACGGGATTTCCGTGCCCGTGCGGCCCGCATGTCGGCGCGGCGGGATGCCCGGAGCGGTGCACTGCCCGCGGATCCGGATTTCAAATGCGGTCCGGCGTGCCGGCGGTCGCCGTTGGAGCTTCCGGCGGCGATAATCGAGCGCCGTTGGGCGGTCCAGCGGCGCAGCGGCTGCCCCGCCGTAGGGCCCGTCGTGCTCTTTCCAACGACATGCTGCACGTCCCGCACGGATGACGGTGCGGCAAGTTATGGCCTTCGGCGCGCGGCGCGGACGGCCGACGAACCCGATCCCCCTTTGGGCCCCGCGGCGGCCCGAGGCCCTCCCGGCGGACGCGCACGCCCTCCACGGCGATCGTCGGACGATAAGGAAGTGCGGCATCGTGGGTGCGGAAAAAAATGGCATAGCAAAAGGGGTGCAACACGAGGACTTCCCAGGAGGTCACCCATCCTAGTACTACTCTCGCCCAAGCACGCTTAACTGCGGAGTTCTGATGGGATCCGGTGCATTAGTGCTGGTATGATCGCACCCGTTCAGCTAGCGCTCGAAAATCTACTTGACCTCGACGCGGCCGAACGCCACCGCCCCCGCCAGGCCGGGTTGACGGGATTTCCGTGCCCGTGCGGCCCGCATGTCGGCGCGGCGGGATGCCCGGAGCGGTGCACTGCCCGCGGATCCGGATTTCAAATGCGGTCCGGCGTGCCGGCGGGCGCCGTTGGAACTTCCGGCGGCGATAATCGAGCGCCGTTGGGCGGTCCAGCGGCGCAGCAGCTGCCCCGCCGTAGGGCCCGTCGTGCTCTTTCCAACGACATGCTGCACGTCCCGCACGGATGACGGTGCGGCAAGTTATGGCCTTCGGCGCGCGGCGCGGACGGCCGACGAACCCGATCCCCCTTTGGGCCCCGCGGCGGCCCGAGGCCCTCCCGGCGGACGCGCACGCCCTCCACGGCGATCGTCGGACGATAAGGAAGTGCGGCATCGTGGGTGCGGAAAAAAATGGCATAGCAAAAGGGGTGCAACACGAGGACTTCCCAGGAGGTCACCCATCCTAGTACTACTCTCGCCCAAGCACGCTTAACTGCGGAGTTCTGATGGGATCCGGTGCATTAGTGCTGGTATGATCGCACCCGTTCAGCTAGCGCTCGAAAATCTACTTGACCTCGACGCGGCCCAACGCCACCGCCCCCGCCAGGCCGGGTTGACGGGATTTCCGTGCCCGTGCGGCCCGCATGTCGGCGCGGCGGGATGCCCGGAGCGGTGCACTGCCCGCGGATCCGGATTTCAAATGCGGTCCGGCGTCCCGGCGGTCGCCGTTGGAGCTTCCGGCGGCGATAATCGAGCGCCGTTGGGCGGTCCAGCGGCGCAGCGGCTGCCCCGCCGTAGGGCCCGTCGTGCTCTTTCCAACGACATGCTGCACGTCCCGCACGGATGACGGTGCGGCAAGTTATGGCCTTCGGCGCGCGGCGCGGACGGCCGACGAACCCGATCCCCCTTTGGGCCCCGCGGCGGCCCGAGGCCCTCCCGGCGGACGCGCACGCCCTCCACGGCGATCGTCGGACGATAAGGAAGTGCGGCATCGTGGGTGCGGAAAAAAATGGCATAGCAAAAGGGGTGCAACACGAGGACTTCCCAGGAGGTCACCCATCCTAGTACTACTCTCGCCCAAGCACGCTTAACTGCGGAGTTCTGATGGGATCCGGTGCATTAGTGCTGGTATGATCGCACCCGTTCAGCTAGCGCTCGAAAATCTACTTGACCTCGACGCGGCCGAACGCCACCGCCCCCGCCAGGCCGGGTTGACGGGATTTCCGTGCCCGTGCGGCCCGCATGTCGGCGCGGCGGGATGCCCGGAGCGGTGCACTGCCCGCGGATCCGGATTTCAAATGCGGTCCGGCGTGCCGGCGGTCGCCGTTGGAGCTTCCGGCGGCGATAATCGAGCGCCGTTGGGCGGTCCAGCGGCGCAGCGGCTGCCCCGCCGTAGGGCCCGTCGTGCTCTTTCCAACGACATGCTGCACGTCCCGCACGGATGACGGTGCGGCAAGTTATGGCCTTCGGCGCGCGGCGCGGACGGCCGACGAACCCGATCCCCCTTTGGGCCCCGCGGCGGCCCGAGGCCCTCCCGGCGGACGCGCACGCCCTCCACGGCGATCGTCGGACGATAAGGAAGTGCGGCATCGTGGGTGCGGAAAAAAATGGCATAGCAAAAGGGGTGCAACACGAGGACTTCCCAGGAGGTCACCCATCCTAGTACTACTCTCGCCCAAGCACGCTTAACTGCGGAGTTCTGATGGGATCCGGTGCATTAGTGCTGGTATGATCGCACCCGTTCAGCTAGCGCTCGAAAATCTACTTGACCTCGACGCGGCCGAACGCCACCGCCCCCGCCAGGCCGGGTTGACGGGATTTCCGTGCCCGTGCGGCCCGCATGTCGGCGCGGCGGGATGCCCGGAGCGGTGCACTGCCCGCGGATCCGGATTTCAAATGCGGTCCGGCGTGCCGGCGGTCGCCGTTGGAGCTTCCGGCGGCGATAATCGAGCGCCGTTGGGCGGTCCAGCGGCGCAGCGGCTGCCCCGCCGTAGGGCCCGTCGTGCTCTTTCCAACGACATGCTGCACGTCCCGCACGGATGACGGTGCGGCAAGTTATGGCCTTCGGCGCGCGGCGCGGACGGCCGACGAACCCGATCCCCCTTTGGGCCCCGCGGCGGCCCGAGGCCCTCCCGGCGGACGCGCACGCCCTCCACGGCGATCGTCGGACGATAAGGAAGTGCGGCATCGTGGGTGCGGAAAAAAATGGCATAGCAAAAGGGGTGCAACACGAGGACTTCCCAGGAGGTCACCCATCCTAGTACTACTCTCGCCCAAGCACGCTTAACTGCGGAGTTCTGATGGGATCCGGTGCATTAGTGCTGGTATGATCGCACCCGTTCAGCTAGCGCTCGAAAATCTACTTGACCTCGACGCGGCCGAACGCCACCGCCCCCGCCAGGCCGGGTTGACGGGATTTCCGTGCCCGTGCGGCCCGCATGTCGGCGCGGCGGGATGCCCGGAGCGGTGCACTGCCCGCGGATCCGGATTTCAAATGCGGTCCGGCGTGCCGGCGGTCGCCGTTGGAGCTTCCGGCGGCGATAATCGAGCGCCGTTGGGCGGTCCAGCGGCGCAGCGGCTGCCCCGCCGTAGGGCCCGTCGTGCTCTTTCCAACGACATGCTGCACGTCCCGCACGGATGACGGTGCGGCAAGTTATGGCCTTCGGCGCGCGGCGCGGACGGCCGACGAACCCGATCCCCCTTTGGGCCCCGCGGCGGCCCGAGGCCCTCCCGGCGGACGCGCACGCCCTCCACGGCGATCGTCGGACGATAAGGAAGTGCGGCATCGTGGGTGCGGAAAAAAATGGCATAGCAAAAGGGGTGCAACACGAGGACTTCCCAGGAGGTCACCCATCCTAGTACTACTCTCGCCCAAGCACGCTTAACTGCGGAGTTCTGATGGGATCCGGTGCATTAGTGCTGGTATGATCGCACCCGTTCAGCTAGCGCTCGAAAATCTACTTGACCTCGACGCGGCCGAACGCCACCGCCCCCGCCAGGCCGGGTTGACGGGATTTCCGTGCCCGTGCGGCCCGCATGTCGGCGCGGCGGGATGCCCGGAGCGGTGCACTGCCCGCGGATCCGGATTTCAAATGCGGTCCGGCGTGCCGGCGGTCGCCGTTGGAGCTTCCGGCGGCGATAATCGAGCGCCGTTGGGCGGTCCAGCGGCGCAGCGGCTGCCCCGCCGTAGGGCCCGTCGTGCTCTTTCCAACGACATGCTGCACGTCCCGCACGGATGACGGTGCGGCAAGTTATGGCCTTCGGCGCGCGGCGCGGACGGCCGACGAACCCGATCCCCCTTTGGGCCCCGCGGCGGCCCGAGGCCCTCCCGGCGGACGCGCACGCCCTCCACGGCGATCGTCGGACGATAAGGAAGTGCGGCATCGTGGGTGCGGAAAAAAATGGCATAGCAAAAGGGGTGCAACACGAGGACTTCCCAGGAGGTCACCCATCCTAGTACTACTCTCGCCCAAGCACGCTTAACTGCGGAGTTCTGATGGGATCCGGTGCATTAGTGCTGGTATGATCGCACCCGTTCAGCTAGCGCTCGAAAATCTACTTGACCTCGACGCGGCCGAACGCCACCCGCCCCCGCCAGGCCGGGTTGACGGGATTTCCGTGCCCGTGCGGCCCGCATGTCGGCGCGGCGGGATGCCCGGAGCGGTGCACTGCCCGCGGATCCGGATTTCAAATGCGGTCCGGCGTGCCGGCGGTCGCCGTTGGAGCTTCCGGCGGCGATAATCGAGCGCCGTTGGGCGGTCCAGCGGCGCAGCGGCTGCCCCGCCGTAGGGCCCGTCGTGCTCTTTCCAACGACATGCTGCACGTCCCGCACGGATGACGGTGCGGCAAGTTATGGCCTTCGGCGCGCGGCGCGGACGGCCGACGAACCCGATCCCCCTTTGGGCCCCGCGGCGGCCCGAGGCCCTCCCGGCGGACGCGCACGCGCTCCACGGCGATCGTCGGACGATAAGGAAGTGCGGCATCGTGGGTGCGGAAAAAAATGGCATAGCAAAAGGGGTGCAACACGAGGACTTCCCAGGAGGTCACCCATCCTAGTACTACTCTCGCCCAAGCACGCTTAACTGCGGAGTTCTGATGGGATCCGGTGCATTAGTGCTGGTATGATCGCACCCGTTCAGCTAGCGCTCGAAAATCTACTTGACCTCGACGCGGCCGAACGCCACCGCCCCCCGCCAGGCCGGGTTGACGGGATTTTCGTGCCCGTGCGGCCCGCATGTCGGCGCGGCGGGATGCCCGGAGCGGTGCACTGCCCGCGGATCCGGATTTCAAATGCGGTCCGGCGTGCCGGCGGTCGCCGTTGGAGCTTCCGGCGGCGATAATCGAGCGCCGTTGGGCGGTCCAGCGGCGCAGCGGCTGCCCCGCCGTAGGGCCCGTCGTGCTCTTTCCAACGACATGCTGCACGTCCCGCACGGATGACGGTGCGGCAAGTTATGGCCTTCGGCGCGCGGCGCGGACGGCCGACGAACCCGATCCCCCTTTGGGCCCCGCGGCGGCCCGAGGCCCTCCCGGCGGACGCGCACGCCCTCCACGGCGATCGTCGGACGATAAGGAAGTGCGGCATCGTGGGTGCGGAAAAAAATGGCATAGCAAAAGGGGTGCAACACGAGGACTTCCCAGGAGGTCACCCATCCTAGTACTACTCTCGCCCAAGCACGCTTAACTGCGGAGTTCTGATGGGATCCGGTGCATTAGTGCTGGTATGATCGCACCCGTTCAGCTAGCGCTCGAAAATCTACTTGACCTCGACGCGGCCGAACGCCACCGCCCCCGCCAGGCCGGGTTGACGGGATTTCCGTGCCCGTGCGGCCCGCATGTCGGCGCGGCGGGATGCCCGGAGCGGTGCACTGCCCGCGGATCCGGATTACAAATGCGGTCCGGCGTGCCGGCGGTCGCCGTTGGAACTTCCGGCGGCGATAATCGAGCGCCGTTGGGCGGTCCAGCGGCGCAGCAGCTGCCCCGCCGTAGGGCCCGTCGTGCTCTTTCCAACGACATGCTGCACGTCCCGCACGGATGACGGTGCGGCAAGTTATGGCCTTCGGCGCGCGGCGCGGACGGCCGACGAACCCGATCCCCCTTTGGGCCCCGCGGCGGCCCGAGGCCCTCCCGGCGGACGCGCACGCGCTCCACGGCGATCGTCGGACGATAAGGAAGTGCGGCATCGTGGGTGCGGAAAAAAATGGCATAGCAAAAGGGGTGC
Source organism: Annona cherimola (assembly GCA_030490835.1). Lineage (NCBI taxonomy): Eukaryota > Viridiplantae > Streptophyta > Magnoliopsida > Magnoliales > Annonaceae > Annona > Annona cherimola. The sequence goes on along the minus strand of JASFXW010000341.1, from coordinate 1,876 downwards.
AACACGAGGACTTCCCAGGAGGTCACCCATCCTAGTACTACTCTCGCCCAAGCACGCTTAACTGCGGAGTTCTGATGGGATCCGGTGCATTAGTGCTGGTATGATCGCACCCGTTCAGCTAGCGCTCGAAAATCTACTTGACCTCGACGCGGCCGAACGCCACCGCCCCCGCCAGGCCGGGTTGACGGGATTTTCGTGCCCGTGCGGCCCGCATGTCGGCGCGGCGGGATGCCCGGAGCGGTGCACTGCCCGCGGATCCGGATTTCAAATGCGGTCCGGCGTGCCGGCGGTCGCCGTTGGAGCTTCCGGCGGCGATAATCGAGCGCCGTTGGGCGTTCCAGCGGCGCAGCGGCTGCCCCGCCGTAGGGCCCGTCGTGCTCTTTCCAACGACATGCTGCACGTCCCGCACGGATGACGGTGCGGCAAGTTATGGCCTTCGGCGCGCGGCGCGGACGGCCGACGAACCCGATCCCCCTTTGGGCCCCGCGGCGGCCCGAGGCCCTCCCGGCGGACGCGCACAGCGCTCCACGGCGATCGTCGGACGATAAGGAAGTGCGGCATCGTGGGTGCGGAAAAAAATGCAATAGCAAAAGGGGTGCAACACGAGGACTTCCCAGGAGGTCACCCATCCTAGTACTACTCTCGCCCAAGCACGCTTAACTGCGGAGTTCTGATGGGATCCGGTGCATTAGTGCTGGTATGATCGCACCCGTTCAGCTAGCGCTCGAAAATCTACTTGACCTCGACGCGGCCCAACGCCACCGCCCCCGCCAGGCCGGGTTGACGGGATTTTCGTGCCCGTGCGGCCCGCATGTCGGCGCGGCGGGATGCCCGGAGCGGTGCACTGCCCGCGGATCCGGATTTCAAATGCGGTCCGGCGTGCCGGCGGTCGCCGTTGGAGCTTCCGGCGGCGATAATCGAGCGCCGTTGGGCGGTCCAGCGGCGCAGCGGCTGCCCCGCCGTAGGGCCTGTCGTGCTCTTTCCAACGACATGCTGCACGTCCCGCACGGATGACGGTGCGGCAAGTTATGGCCTTCGGCGCGCGGCGCGGACGGCCGACGAACCCGATCCCCCTTTGGGCCCCGCGGCGGCCCGAGGCCCTCCCGGCGGACGCGCACGCCCTCCACGGCGATCGTCGGACGATAAGGAAGTGCGGCATCGTGGGTGCGGAAAAAAATGGCATAGCAAAAGGGGTGCAACACGAGGACTTCCCAGGAGGTCACCCATCCTAGTACTACTCTCGCCCAAGCACGCTTAACTGCGGAGTTCTGATGGGATCCGGTGCATTAGTGCTGGTATGATCGCACCCGTTCAGCTAGCGCTCGAAAATCTACTTGACCTCGACGCGGCCGAACGCCACCGCCCCCGCCAGGCCGGGTTGACGGGATTTCCGTGCCCGTGCGGCCCGCATGTCGGCGCGGCGGGATGCCCGGAGCGGTGCACTGCCCGCGGATCCGGATTTCAAATGCGGTCCGGCGTGCCGGCGGTCGCCGTTGGAGCTTCCGGCGGCGATAATCGAGCGCCGTTGGGCGGTCCAGCGGCGCAGCGGCTGCCCCGCCGTAGGGCCCGTCGTGCTCTTTCCAACGACATGCTGCACGTCCCGCACGGATGACGGTGCGGCAAGTTATGGCCTTCGGCGCGCGGCGCGGACGGCCGACGAACCCGATCCCCCTTTGGGCCCCGCGGCGGCCCGAGGCCCTCCCGGCGGACGCGCACGCCCTCCACGGCGATCGTCGGACGATAAGGAAGTGCGGCATCGTGGGTGCGGAAAAAAATGGCATAGCAAAAGGGGTGCAACACGAGGACTTCCCAGGAGGTCACCCATCCTAGTACTACTCTCGCCCAAGCACGCTTAACTGCGGAGTTCTGATGGGAT
>JASFXW010000340.1:0-45037 GCA_030490835.1 Annona cherimola | reverse complement strand
GTGTAGGGCCATTTTTGGAGTAAACGCACCACTGTTCCGGTGAAGTTGCAGAACAGTTTTTTCAAGATCTAAACCATCAAAAGCATGTTATTTATATGAATAAATGATTATATAAAATTTTATTACATTATAATACGTGTAGGGCCATTTTTGCAGAAACCGCACCACTGTTCTGGTGTAGTTGCAGAACAGTTTTTTCAAGATCTAAACCATCAAAAGCATGTTATTTATATGGATAAATGATTATATAAAATTTATTACATTATAATACGTGTAGGGCCATTTTTGGAGTAACCGCACCACTGTTCCAGTGTAGTTGCAGAGCGGTTTTTTCAAGATCTAAACCATCAAAAACATGTTATTTATATGGATAAATGATTATATAAAATTTATTACATTATAATACGTGTAGGGCCATTTTTGGAGTAACCGCACCACTGTTCCGGTGTAGTTGCAGATCGGTTTTTTTCAAGATCTAAACCATCAAAAACATGTTATTTATATGGATAATTGATTATATAATATTTTATTACATTATAATACGTGTAGGGCCATTTTTGGAGTAAACGCACCACTGTTCCGGTGAAGTTGCAGAACAGTTTTTTCAAGATCTAAACCATCAAAAGCATGTTATTTATATGAATAAATGATTATATAAAATTTTATTACATTATAATACGTGTAGGGCCATTTTTGCAGAAACCGCACCACTGTTCTGGTGTAGTTGCAGAACAGTTTTTTCAATATCTAAACCATCAAAAGCATGTTATTTATATGGATAAATGATTATATAAAATTTATTACATTATAATACGTGTAGGGCCATTTTTGGAGTAACCGCACCACTGTTCCGGTGTAGTTGCAGAGCGGTTTTTTCAAGATCTAAACCATCAAAAACATGTTATTTATATGGATAAATGATTATATAAAATTTATTACATTATAATACGTGTAGGGCCATTTTTGGAGTAACCGCACCACTGTTCCGGTGTAGTTCCAGATCGGTTTTTTCAAGATCTAAACCATCAAAAACATGTTATTTATATGGATAATTGATTATATAATATTTTATTACATTATAATACGTGTAGGGCCATTTTTGGAGTAAACGCACCACTGTTCCGGTGAAGTTGCAGAACAGTTTTTTCAAGATCTAAACCATCAAAAGCATGTTATTTATATGAATAAATGATTATATAAAATTTTATTACATTATAATACGTGTAGGGCCATTTTTGCAGAAACCGCACCACTGTTCTGGTGTAGTTGCAGAACAGTTTTTTTCAATATCTAAACCATCAAAAGCATGTTATTTATATGGATAAATGATTATATAAAATTTATTACATCATAATACGTGTAGGGCCATTTTTGGAGTAACCGCACCACTGTTCCGGTGTAGTTGCAGAGCGGTTTTTTCAAGATCTAAACCATCAAAAACATGTTATTTATATGGATAAATCATTATATAAAATTTATTACATTATAATACGTGTAGGGCCATTTTTGGAGTAACCGCACCACTGTTCCGGTGTAGTTGCAGATCGGTTTTTTCAAGATCTAAACCATCAAAAACATGTTATTTATATGGATAATTGATTATATAATATTTTATTACATTATAATACGTGTAGGGTCATTTTTGGAGTAAACGCACCACTGTTCCGGTGAAGTTGCAGAACAGTTTTTTCAAGATCTAAACCATCAAAAGCATGTTATTTATATGAATAAATGATTATATAAAATTTTATTACATTATAATACGTGTAGGGTCATTTTTGCAGAAACCGCACCACTGTTCCGGTGTAGTTGCAGAACAGTTTTTTCAAGATCTAAACCATCAAAAGCATGTTATTTATATGGATAAATGATTATATAAAATTTATTACATTATAATACGTGTAGGGCCATTTTTGGAGTAACCGCACCACTGTTCCGGTGTAGTTGCAGAGCGGTTTTTTCAAGATCTAAACCATCAAAAGCATGTTATTTATATGGATAAATGATTATATAAAATTTATTACATTATAATACGTGTAGGGCCATTTTTGGAGTAACCGCACCACTGTTCCGGTGTAGTTGCAGATCGGTTTTTTCAAGATCTAAACCATCAAAAACATGTTATTTATATGGATAATTGATTATATAATATTTTATTACATTATAATACGTGTAGGGCCATTTTTGGAGTAAACGCACCACTGTTCCGGTGAAGTTGCAGAACAGTTTTTTCAAGATCTAAACCATCAAAAGCATGTTATTTATATGAATAAATGATTATATAAAATTTTATTACATTATAATACGTGTAGGGCCATTTTGCAGAAACCGCACCACTGTTCTGGTGTAGTTGCAGAACAGTTTTTTCAAGATCTAAACCATCAAAAGCATGTTATTTATATGGATAAATGATTATATAAAATTTATTACATTATAATACGTGTAGGGCCATTTTTGGAGTAACCGCACCACTGTTCCGGTGTAGTTGCAGAGCGGTTTTTTCAAGATCTAAACCATCAAAAACATGTTATTTATATGGATAAATGATTATATAAAATTTATTACATTATAATACGTGTAGGGCCATTTTTGGAGTAACCGCACCACTGTTCCGGTGTAGTTGCAGAGCGGTTTTTTTCAAGATCTAAACCATCAAAAGCATGTTATTTATATGGATAAATGATTATATAAAATTTATTACATTATAATACGTGTAGGGCCATTTTTGGAGTAACCGCACCACTGTTCCGGTGTAGTTGCAGATCGGTTTTTTCAAGATCTAAACCATCAAAAACATGTTATTTATATGGATAATTGATTATATAATATTTTATTACATTATAATACGTGTAGGGCCATTTTTGGAGTAAACGCACCACTGTTCCGGTGAAGTTGCAGAACAGTTTTTTCAAGATCTAAACCATCAAAAGCATGTTATTTATATGAATAAATGATTATATAAAATTTTATTACATTATAATACGTGTAGGGCCATTTTTGCAGAAACCGCACGACTGTTCTGGTGTAGTTGCAGAACAGTTTTTTCAAGATCTAAACCATCAAAAGCATGTTATTTATATGGATAAATGATTATATAAAATTTATTACATTATAATACGTGTAGGGCCATTTTTCGAGTAACTGCACCACTGTTCCGGTGTAATTGCAGATCGGTTTTTTCAAGATCTATACCAACAAAAGCATGTTATTTATATGAATAAATGATTATATAAAATTTTATTACATTATAATACGTATAGGGACATTTTTGGAGTAACTGCACCACTGTTCCGGTGTAATTGCAGATCGGTCTTTTCAAGATCTAAACCATCAAAAGCATGTTATTTATATTGATAAATGATTATATAAAATTTATTACTTTATAATACGTGTAGGGCCATTTTTGGAGTAACCGCACCACTGTTCCGGTGTAGTTGCAGAGCGGTTTTTTCAAGATCTAAACCATCAAAAATATGTTATTTATATGGATAATTGATTATATAATATTTTATTACATTATAATACGTGTAGGGCCATTTTTGGAGTAACTGCACCACTGTTCCGGTGTAGTTGCAGAGCAGTTTTTTCAAGATCTAAACCATCAAAAGCATGTTATTTATATGAATAAATGATTATATAAAATTTTATTACATTATAATACATGTAGGGCCATTTTTGGAGTAACCGCACCACTGTTCCGGTGTAGTTGCAGAGCGGTTTTTTCAAGATCTAAACCATCAAAACCATGTTATTTATATGGATAAATGATTATATAAAATTGTATTACATTTTAATACGTGTAGGGCCGTTTTTGGAGTAATCGCACCACTGTTCCGGTGCAGTTGCAGGGCAATTTTTTCAAGATCTAAACCATCAAAAGCATGTTATTTAGATGGATAAATGATTATATAAAATTGTATTACATTTTAATACGTGTAGGGCCATTTTTGGAGTAATCGCACCACTATTCCGGTGCAGTTGCATCGCAGTTTTTTCAAGATCTAAACCATCAAAAGCATGTTATTTATATGGATAAATGATTATATAAAATTTTATTACATTATAATACGTGTAGGTCCATTTTTGCAGAAACCGCACCACTGTTCTGGCGTAGTTGCAGAACAGTTTTTTCAAGATCTAAACCATCAAAAGCATGTTATTTATATGGATAAATGATTATATAAAATTTATTACATTATAGGACGTGTAGGGCCATTTTTGGAGTAACCGCACCACTGTTCCGGTGTAGTTGCAGATCGGTTTTTTCAAGATCTAAACCATCAAAAACATGTTATTTATATGGATAATTGATTATATAAAATTTATTACATTATAATACGTGTAGGGCCATTTTTGGAGTAACCGCACCACTGTTCCGGTGTAGTTGCAGAGCGGTTTTTTCAAGATCTAAACCATCAAAAACATGTTATTTATATGGATAAATGATTATATAAAATTTATTACATTATAATACGTGTAGGGCCATTTTTGGAGTAACCGCACCACTGTTCCGGTGTAGTTGCAGATCGGTTTTTTCAAGATCTAAACCATCAAAAACATGTTATTTATATGGATAATTGATTATATAATATTTTATTACATTATAATACGTGTAGGGCCATTTTTGGAGTAAACGCACCACTGTTCCGGTGAAGTTGCAGAACAGTTTTTTCAAGATCTAAACCATCAAAAGCATGTTATTTATATGGATAAATGATTATATAAAATTTATTACATTATAATACGTGTACGGCCATTTTTGGAGTAACCGCACCACTGTTCCGGTGTAGTTGCAGAGCGGTTTTTTCAAGATCTAAACCATCGAAAACATGTTATTTATATGGATAAATGATTATATAAAATTTATTACATTATAATACGTGTAGGGCCATTTTTGGAGTAACCGCACCACTGTTCCGGTGTAGTTGCAGAGCGGTTTTTTCAAGATCTAAACCATCAAAAGCATGTTATTTATATGGATAAATGATTATATAAAATTTATTACATTATAATACGTGTAGGGCCATTTTTGGAGTAACCGCACCACTGTTCCGGTGTAGTTGCAGATCGGTTTTTTCAAGATCTAAACCATCAAAAACATGTTATTTATATGGATAATTGATTATATAATATTTTATTACATTATAATACGTGTAGGGCCATTTTTGGAGTAAACGCACCACTGTTCCGGTGAAGTTGCAGAACAGTTTTTTCAAGATCTAAACCATCAAAAGCATGTTATTTATATGAATAAATGATTATATAAAATTTTATTACATTATAATACGTGTAGGGCCATTTTTGCAGAAACCGCACGACTGTTCTGGTGTAGTTGCAGAACAGTTTTTTCAAGATCTAAACCATCAAAAGCATGTTATTTATATGGATAAATGATTATATAAAATTTATTACATTATAATACGTGTAGGGCCATTTTTCGAGTAACTGCACCACTGTTCCGGTGTAATTGCAGATCGGTTTTTTCAAGATCTATACCAACAAAAGCATGTTATTTATATGAATAAATGATTATATAAAATTTTATTACATTATAATACGTATAGGGACATTTTTGGAGTAACTGCACCACTGTTCCGGTGTAATTGCAGATCGGTCTTTTCAAGATCTAAACCATCAAAAGCATGTTATTTATATTGATAAATGATTATATAAAATTTATTACTTTATAATACGTGTAGGGCCATTTTTGGAGTAACCGCACCACTGTTCCGGTGTAGTTGCAGAGCGGTTTTTTCAAGATCTAAACCATCAAAAATATGTTATTTATATGGATAATTGATTATATAATATTTTATTACATTATAATACGTGTAGGGCCATTTTTGGAGTAACTGCACCACTGTTCCGGTGTAGTTGCAGAGCAGTTTTTTCAAGATCTAAACCATCAAAAGCATGTTATTTATATGAATAAATGATTATATAAAATTTTATTACATTATAATACATGTAGGGCCATTTTTGGAGTAACCGCACCACTGTTCCGGTGTAGTTGCAGAGCGGTTTTTTCAAGATCTAAACCATCAAAACCATGTTATTTATATGGATAAATGATTATATAAAATTGTATTACATTTTAATACGTGTAGGGCCGTTTTTGGAGTAATCGCACCACTGTTCCGGTGCAGTTGCAGGGCAATTTTTTCAAGATCTAAACCATCAAAAGCATGTTATTTAGATGGATAAATGATTATATAAAATTGTATTACATTTTAATACGTGTAGGGCCATTTTTGGAGTAATCGCACCACTATTCCGGTGCAGTTGCATCGCAGTTTTTTCAAGATCTAAACCATCAAAAGCATGTTATTTATATGGATAAATGATTATATAAAATTTTATTACATTATAATACGTGTAGGTCCATTTTTGCAGAAACCGCACCACTGTTCTGGCGTAGTTGCAGAACAGTTTTTTCAAGATCTAAACCATCAAAAGCATGTTATTTATATGGATAAATGATTATATAAAATTTATTACATTATAATACGTGTAGGGCCATTTTTGGAGTAACCGCACCACTGTTCCGGTGTAGTTGCAGATCGGTTTTTTCAAGATCTAAACCATCAAAAACATGTTATTTATATGGATAATTGATTATATAAAATTTATTACATTATAATACGTGTAGGGCCATTTTTGGAGTAACCGCACCACTGTTCCGGTGTAGTTGCAGAGCGGTTTTTTCAAGATCTAAACCATCAAAAACATGTTATTTATATGGATAAATGATTATATAAAATTTATTACATTATAATACGTGTAGGGCCATTTTTGGAGTAACCGCACCACTGTTCCGGTGTAGTTGCAGATCGGTTTTTTCAAGATCTAAACCATCAAAAGCATGTTATTTATATGAATAAATGATTATATAAAATTTTATTACATTATAATACGTGTAGGGCCATTTTTGCAGAAACCGCACCACTGTTCTGGTGTAGTTGCAGAACAGTTTTTTCAAGATCTAAACCATCAAAAAACATGTTATTTATATGGATAAATGATTATATAAAATTTATTACATTATAATACGTGTAGGGCCATTTTTGGAGTAACCGCACCACTGTTCCGGTGTAGTTGCAGAGCGGTTTTTTCAAGATCTAAACCATCAAAAACATGTTATTTATATGGATAAATGATTATATAAAATTTATTACATTATAATACGTGTAGGGCCATTTTTGGAGTAACCGCACCACTGTTCCGGTGTAGTTGCAGATCGGTTTTTTCAAGATCTAAACCATCAAAAACATGTTATTTATATGGATAATTGATTATATAATATTTTATTACATTATAATACGTGTAGGGCCATTTTTGGAGTAAACGCACCACTGTTCCGGTGAAGTTGCAGAACAGTTTTTTCAAGATCTAAACCATCAAAAGCATGTTATTTATATGAATAAATGATTATATAAAATTTTATTACATTATAATACGTGTAGGGCCATTTTTGCAGAAACCGCACCACTGTTCTAGTGTAGTTGCAGAACAGTTTTTTCAAGATCTAAACCATCAAAAGCATGTTATTTATATGGATAAATGATTATATAAAATTGTATTACATTTTAATACGTGTAGGGCCGTTTTTGGAGTAATCGCACCACTGTTCCGGTGCAGTTGCAGGGCAATTTTTTCAAGATCTAAACCATCAAAAGCATGTTATTTAGATGGATAAATGATTATATAAAATTGTATTACATTTTAATACGTGTAGGGCCATTTTTGGAGTAATCGCACCACTATTCCGGTGCAGTTGCATCGCAGTTTTTTCAAGATCTAAACCATCAAAAGCATGTTATTTATATGGATAAATGATTATATAAAATTTTATTACATTATAATACGTGTAGGTCCATTTTTGCAGAAACCGCACCACTGTTCTGGCGTAGTTGCAGAACAGTTTTTTCAAGATCTAAACCATCAAAAGCATGTTATTTATATGGATAAATGATTATATAAAATTTATTACATTATAATACGTGTAGGGCCATTTTTGGAGTAACCGCACCACTGTTCCGGTGTAGTTGCAGATCGGTTTTTTCAAGATCTAAACCATCAAAAACATGTTATTTATATGGATAATTGATTATATAAAATTTATTACATTATAATACGTGTAGGGCCATTTTTGGAGTAACCGCACCACTGTTCCGGTGTAGTTGCAGAGCGGTTTTTTCAAGATCTAAACCATCAAAAACATGTTATTTATATGGATAAATGATTATATAAAATTTATTACATTATAATACGTGTAGGGCCATTTTTGGAGTAACCGCACCACTGTTCCGGTGTAGTTGCAGATCGGTTTTTTCAAGATCTAAACCATCAAAAGCATGTTATTTATATGAATAAATGATTATATAAAATTTTATTACATTATAATACGTGTAGGGCCATTTTTGCAGAAACCGCACCACTGTTCTGGTGTAGTTGCAGAACAGTTTTTTCAAGATCTAAACCATCAAAAAACATGTTATTTATATGGATAAATGATTATATAAAATTTATTACATTATAATACGTGTAGGGCCATTTTTGGAGTAACCGCACCACTGTTCCGGTGTAGTTGCAGAGCGGTTTTTTCAAGATCTAAACCATCAAAAACATGTTATTTATATGGATAAATGATTATATAAAATTTATTACATTATAATACGTGTAGGGCCATTTTTGGAGTAACCGCACCACTGTTCCGGTGTAGTTGCAGATCGGTTTTTTCAAGATCTAAACCATCAAAAACATGTTATTTATATGGATAATTGATTATATAATATTTTATTACATTATAATACGTGTAGGGCCATTTTTGGAGTAAACGCACCACTGTTCCGGTGAAGTTGCAGAACAGTTTTTTCAAGATCTAAACCATCAAAAGCATGTTATTTATATGAATAAATGATTATATAAAATTTTATTACATTATAATACGTGTAGGGCCATTTTTGCAGAAACCGCACCACTGTTCTAGTGTAGTTGCAGAACAGTTTTTTCAAGATCTAAACCATCAAAAGCATGTTATTTATATGGATAAATGATTATATAAAATTTATTACATTATAATACGTGTAGGGCCATTTTTGGAGTAACCGCACCACTGTTCCGGTGTAGTTGCAGAGCGGTTTTTTCAAGATCTAAACCATCAAAAACATGTTATTTATATGGATAAATGATTATATAAAATTTATTACATTATAATACGTGTAGGGCCATTTTTGGAGTAACCGCACCACTGTTCCGGTGTAGTTGCAGATCGGTTTTTTCAAGATCTAAACCATCAAAAACATGTTATTTATATGGATAATTGATTATATAATATTTTATTACATTATAATACGTGTAGGGTCATTTTTGGAGTAAACGCACCACTGTTCCGGTGAAGTTGCAGAACAGTTTTTTCAAGATCTAAACCCTCAAAAGCATGTTATTTATATGAATAAATGATTATATAAAATTTTATTACATTATAATACGTGTAGGGCCATTTTTGCAGAAACCGCACCACTGTTCTGGTGTAGTTGCAGAACAGTTTTTTCAAGATCTAAACCATCAAAAGCATGTTATTTATATGGATAAATGATTATATAAAATTTATTACATTATAATACGTGTAGGGCCATTTTTGGAGTAACCGCACCACTGTTCCGGTGTAGTTGCAGAGCGGTTTTTTCAAGATCTAAACCATCAAAAGCATGTTATTTATATGGATAAATGATTATATAAAATTTATTACATTATAATACGTGTAGGGCCATTTTTGGAGTAACCGCACCACTGTTCCGGTGTAGTTGCAGATCGGTTTTTTCAAGATCTAAACCATCAAAAACATGTTATTTATATGGATAATTGATTATATAATATTTTATTACATTATAATACGTGTAGGGCCATTTTTGGAGTAAACGCACCACTGTTCCGGTGAAGTTGCAGAACAGTTTTTTCAAGATCTAAACCATCAAAAGCATGTTATTTATATGAATAAATGATTATATAAAATTTTATTACATTATAATACGTGTAGGGCCATTTTTGCAGAAACCGCACCACTGTTCTGGTGTAGTTGCAGAACAGTTTTTTCAAGATCTAAACCATCAAAAGCATGTTATTTATATGGATAAATGATTATATAAAATTTATTACATTATAATACGTGTAGGGCCATTTTTGGAGTAACCGCACCACTGTTCCGGTGTAGTTGCAGAGCGGTTTTTTCAAGATCTAAACCATCAAAAACATGTTATTTATATGGATAAATGATTATATAAAATTTATTACATTATAATACGTGTAGGGCCATTTTTGGAGTAACCGCACCACTGTTCCGGTGTAGTTGCAGATCGGTTTTTTCAAGATCTAAACCATCAAAAACATGTTATTTATATGGATAATTGATTATATAATATTTTATTACATTATAATACGTGTAGGGCCATTTTTGGAGTAAACGCACCACTGTTCCGGTGAAGTTGCAGAACAGTTTTTTCAAGATCTAAACCATCAAAAGCATGTTATTTATATGAATAAATGATTATATAAAATTTTATTACATTATAATACGTGTAGGGCCATTTTTGGAGTAACCGCACCACTGTTCCGGTGTAGTTGCAGATCGGTTTTTTCAAGATCTAAACCATCAAAAGCATGTTATTTATATGGATAAATGATTATATAAAATTTATTACATTATAATACGTGTAGGGCCATTTTTGGAGTAACCGCACCACTGATCCGGTGTAGTTGCAGATCGGTTTTTTCAAGATCTAAACCATCAAAAACATGTTATTTATATGGATAAATGATTATATAAAATTTATTACATTATAATACGTGTAGGGCCATTTTTGGAGTAACCGCACCACTGTTCCGGTGTAGTTGCAGATCGGTTTTTTCAAGATCTAAACCATCAAAAACATGTTATTTATATGGATAATTGATTATATAATATTTTATTACATTATAATACGTGTAGGGTCATTTTTGGAGTAAACGCACCACTGTTCCGGTGAAGTTGCAGAACAGTTTTTTCAAGATCTAAACCCTCAAAAGCATGTTATTTATATGAATAAATGATTATATAAAATTTTATTACATTATAATACGTGTAGGGCCATTTTTGCAGAAACCGCACCACTGTTCTGGTGTAGTTGCAGAACAGTTTTTTCAAGATCTAAACCATCAAAAGCATGTTATTTATATGGATAAATGATTATATAAAATTTATTACATTATAATACGTGTAGGGCCATTTTTGGAGTAACCGCACCACTGTTCCGGTGTAGTTGCAGAGCGGTTTTTTCAAGATCTAAACCATCAAAAGCATGTTATTTATATGGATAAATGATTATATAAAATTTATTACATTATAATACGTGTAGGGCCATTTTTGGAGTAACCGCACCACTGTTCCGGTGTAGTTGCAGAGCGGTTTTTTCAAGATCTAAACCATCAAAAACATGTTATTTATATGGATAAATGATTATATAAAATTTATTACATTATAATACGTGTAGGGCCATTTTTGGAGTAACCGCACCACTGTTCCGGTGTAGTTGCAGATCGGTTTTTTCAAGATCTAAACCATCAAAAACATGTTATTTATATGGATAATTGATTATATAATATTTTATTACATTATAATACGTGTAGGGCCATTTTTGGAGTAAACGCACCACTGTTCCGGTGAAGTTGCAGAACAGTTTTTTCAAGATCTAAACCATCAAAAGCATGTTATTTATATGAATAAATGATTATATAAAATTTTATTACATTATAATACGTGTAGGGCCATTTTTGGAGTAACCGCACCACTGTTCCGGTGTAGTTGCAGATCGGTTTTTTCAAGATCTAAACCATCAAAAGCATGTTATTTATATGGATAAATGATTATATAAAATTTATTACATTATAATACGTGTAGGGCCATTTTTGGAGTAACCGCACCACTGTTCCGGTGTAGTTGCAGAGCGGTTTTTTCAAGATCTAAACCATCAAAAGCATGTTATTTATATGGATAAATGATTATATAAAATTTATTACATTATAATACGTGTAGGGCCATTTTTGGAGTAACCGCACCACTGTTCCGGTGTAGTTGCAGATCGGTTTTTTCAAGATCTAAACCATCAAAAACATGTTATTTATATGGATAATTGATTATATAATATTTTATTACATTATAATACGTGTAGGGCCATTTTTGGAGTAAACGCACCACTGTTCCGGTGAAGTTGCAGAACAGTTTTTTCAAGATCTAAACCATCAAAAGCATGTTATTTATATGAATAAATGATTATATAAAATTTTATTACATTATAATACGTGTAGGGCCATTTTTGCAGAAACCGCACCACTGTTCTGGTGTAGTTGCAGAACAGTTTTTTCAAGATCTAAACCATCAAAAGCATGTTATTTATATGGATAAATGATTATATAAAATTTATTACATTATAATACGTGTAGGGCCATTTTTGGAGTAACCGCACCACTGTTCCGGTGTAGTTGCAGAGCGGTTTTTTCAAGATCTAAACCATCAAAAACATGTTATTTATATGGATAAATGATTATATAAAATTTATTACATTATAATACGTGTAGGGCCATTTTTGGAGTAACCGCACCACTGTTCCGGTGTAGTTGCAGATCGGTTTTTTCAAGATCTAAACCATCAAAAACATGTTATTTATATGGATAATTGATTATATAATATTTTATTACATTATAATACGTGTAGGGCCATTTTTGGAGTAAACGCACCACTGTTCCGGTGAAGTTGCAGAACAGTTTTTTCAAGATCTAAACCATCAAAAGCATGTTATTTATATGAATAAATGATTATATAAAATTTTATTACATTATAATACGTGTAGGGCCATTTTTGGAGTAACCGCACCACTGTTCCGGTGTAGTTGCAGATCGGTTTTTTCAAGATCTAAACCATCAAAAGCATGTTATTTATATGGATAAATGATTATATAAAATTTATTACATTATAATACGTGTAGGGCCATTTTTGGAGTAACCGCACCACTGATCCGGTGTAGTTGCAGATCGGTTTTTTCAAGATCTAAACCATCAAAAACATGTTATTTATATGGATAAATGATTATATAAAATTTATTACATTATAATACGTGTAGGGCCATTTTTGGAGTAACCGCACCACTGTTCCGGTGTAGTTGCAGATCGGTTTTTTCAAGATCTAAACCATCAAAAACATGTTATTTATATGGATAATTGATTATATAATATTTTATTACATTATAATACGTGTAGGGTCATTTTTGGAGTAAACGCACCACTGTTCCGGTGAAGTTGCAGAACAGTTTTTTCAAGATCTAAACCCTCAAAAGCATGTTATTTATATGAATAAATGATTATATAAAATTTTATTACATTATAATACGTGTAGGGCCATTTTTGCAGAAACCGCACCACTGTTCTGGTGTAGTTGCAGAACAGTTTTTTCAAGATCTAAACCATCAAAAGCATGTTATTTATATGGATAAATGATTATATAAAATTTATTACATTATAATACGTGTAGGGCCATTTTTGGAGTAACCGCACCACTGTTCCGGTGTAGTTGCAGAGCGGTTTTTTCAAGATCTAAACCATCAAAAGCATGTTATTTATATGGATAAATGATTATATAAAATTTATTACATTATAATACGTGTAGGGCCATTTTTGGAGTAACCGCACCACTGTTCCGGTGTAGTTGCAGATCGGTTTTTTCAAGATCTAAACCATCAAAAACATGTTATTTATATGGATAATTGATTATATAATATTTTATTACATTATAATACGTGTAGGGCCATTTTTGGAGTAAACGCACCACTGTTCCGGTGAAGTTGCAGAACAGTTTTTTCAAGATCTAAACCATCAAAAGCATGTTATTTATATGAATAAATGATTATATAAAATTTTATTACATTATAATACGTGTAGGGCCATTTTTGCAGAAACCGCACCACTGTTCTGGTGTAGTTGCAGAACAGTTTTTTCAAGATCTAAACCATCAAAAGCATGTTATTTATATGGATAAATGATTATATAAAATTTATTACATTATAATACGTGTAGGGCCATTTTTGGAGTAACCGCACCACTGTTCCGGTGTAGTTGCAGAGCGGTTTTTTCAAGATCTAAACCATCAAAAACATGTTATTTATATGGATAAATGATTATATAAAATTTATTACATTATAATACGTGTAGGGCCATTTTTGGAGTAACCGCACCACTGTTCCGGTGTAGTTGCAGATCGGTTTTTTCAAGATCTAAACCATCAAAAACATGTTATTTATATGGATAATTGATTATATAATATTTTATTACATTATAATACGTGTAGGGCCATTTTTGGAGTAAACGCACCACTGTTCCGGTGAAGTTGCAGAACAGTTTTTTCAAGATCTAAACCATCAAAAGCATGTTATTTATATGAATAAATGATTATATAAAATTTTATTACATTATAATACGTGTAGGGCCATTTTTGGAGTAACCGCACCACTGTTCCGGTGTAGTTGCAGATCGGTTTTTTCAAGATCTAAACCATCAAAAGCATGTTATTTATATGGATAAATGATTATATAAAATTTATTACATTATAATACGTGTAGGGCCATTTTTGGAGTAACCGCACCACTGATCCGGTGTAGTTGCAGATCGGTTTTTTCAAGATCTAAACCATCAAAAACATGTTATTTATATGGATAATTGATTATATAATATTATATTACATTATAATACGTGTAGGGCCATTTTTGGAGTAAACGCACCACTGTTCCGGTGAAGTTGGCAGAACAGTTTTTTTCAAGATCTAAACCCTCAAAAGCATGTTATTTATATGAATAAATGATTATATAAAATTTTATTACATTATAATACGTGTAGGGCCATTTTTGCAGAAACCGCACCACTGTTCTGGTGTAGTTGCAGAACAGTTTTTTCAAGATCTAAACCATCAAAAGCATGTTATTTATATGGATAAATGATTATATAAAATTTATTACATTATAATACGTGAGGGCCATTTTTGGAGTAACCGCACCACTGTTCCGGTGTAGTTGCAGAGCGGTTTTTTCAAGATCTAAACCATAAAAAACATGTTATTTATATGGATAATTGATTATATAATATTTTATTACATTATAATACGTGTAGGGCCATTTTTGGAGTAAACGCACCACTGTTCCGGTGTACTTGCAGAACAGTTTTTTCAAGATCTAAACCGTCAAAAGCATGTTATTTATATGAATAAATGATTATATAAAATTTTATTACATTATAATACGTATAGGTACATTTTTGGAGTAACTGCACCACTGTTCCGGTGTAATTGCAGATCGGTTTTTTCAAGATCTAAACCATCAAAAGCATGTTATTTATATTGATAAATGATTATATAAAATTTATTACATTATAATACGTGTAGGGCCATTTTTGGAGTAACCGCACCACTGTTCCGGTGTAGTTGCAGAGCGGTTTTTTCAAGATCTAAACCATCAAAAATATGTTATTTATATGGATAATTGATTATATAATATTTTATTACATTATAATACGTGTAGGGCCATTTTTGGAGTAACTGCACCACTGTTCCGGTGTAGTTGCAGAGCGGTTTTTTCAAGATCTAAACCATCAAAAGCATGTTATTTATATGGATAATTGATTATATAATATTTTATTACATTATAATACGTGTAGGGCCATTTTTGGAGTAACCGCACCACTGTTCCGGTGTAGTTGCAGAGCGGTTTTTTCAAGATCTAAATCATAAAAAACATGTTATTTATATGGATAATTGATTATATAATATTTTATTACATTATAATACGTGTAGGGCCATTTTTGGAGTAAACGCACCACTGTTCCGGTGTACTTGCAGAACAGTTTTTTCAAGATCTAAACCGTCAAAAGCATGTTATTTATATGAATAAATGATTATATAAAATTTTATTACATTATAATACGTATAGGTACATTTTTGGAGTAACTGCACCACTGTTCCGGTGTAATTGCAGATCGGTTTTTTCAAGATCTAAACCATCAAAAGCATGTTATTTATATTGATAAATGATTATATAAAATTTATTACATTATAATACGTGTAGGGCCATTTTTGGAGTAACCGCACCACTGTTCCGGTGTAGTTGCAGAGCGGTTTTTTCAAGATCTAAACCATCAAAAATATGTTATTTATATGGATAATTGATTATATAATATTTTATTACATTATAATACGTGTAGGGCCATTTTTGGAGTAACTGCACCACTGTTCCGGTGTAGTTGCAGAGCGGTTTTTTCAAGATCTAAACCATAAAAAACATGTTATTTATATGGATAATTGATTATATAATATTTTATTACATTATAATACGTGTAGGGCCATTTTTGGAGTAAACGCACCACTGTTCCGGTGTACTTGCAGAACAGTTTTTTCAAGATCTAAACCGTCAAAAGCATGTTATTTATATGAATAAATGATTATATAAAATTTTATTACATTATAATACGTATAGGTACATTTTTGGAGTAACTGCACCACTGTTCCGGTGTAATTGCAGATCGGTTTTTTCAAGATCTAAACCATCAAAAGCATGTTATTTATATTGATAAATGATTATATAAAATTTATTACATTATAATACGTGTAGGGCCATTTTTGGAGTAACCGCACCACTGTTCCGGTGTAGTTGCAGAGCGGTTTTTTTCAAGATCTAAACCATCAAAAAATATGTTATTTATATGGATAATTGATTATATAATATTTTATTACATTATAATACGTGTAGGGCCATTTTTGGAGTAACTGCACCACTGTTCCGGTGTAGTTGCAGAGCAGTTTTTTCAAGATCTAAACCATCAAAAGCATGTTATTTATATGAATAAATGATTATATAATATTTTATTACATTATAATACGTGTAGGGCCATTTTTGGAGTAACTGCACCACTGTTCCGGTGTAGTTGCAGAGCAGTTTTTTCAAGATCTAAACCATCAAAAGCATGTTATTTATATGAATAAATGATTATATAAAATTTTATTACATTATAATACATGTAGGGCCATTTTTGGAGTAACCGCACCACTGTTCCGGTGTAGTTGCAGAGCGGTTTTTTCAAGATCTAAACCATCAAAACCATGTTATTTATATGGATAAATGATTATATAAAATTGTATTACATTTTAATACGTGTAGGGCCGTTTTTGGAGTAATCGCACCACTGTTCCGGTGCAGTTGCAGGGCAATTTTTTCAAGATCTAAACCATCAAAAGCATGTTATTTAGATGGATAAATGATTATATAAAATTGTATTACATTTTAATACGTGTAGGGCCATTTTTGGAGTAATCGCACCACTGTTCCGGTGCAGTTGCATAGCAGTTTTTTCAAGATCTAAACCATCAAAAGCATGTTATTTATATGGATAAATGATTATATAAAATTTTATTACATTATAATACGTGTAGGGCCATTTATGCAGAAACCGCACCACTGTTCTGGCGTAGTTGCAGAATAGTTTTTTCAAGATCTAAACCATCAAAAGCATGTTATTTATATGGATAAATGATTATATAAAATTTTATTACATTTTAATACGTGTAGGGCCATTTTTGGAGTAACCGCACCACTGTTCCGGTGTAGTTGCAGAGCGGTTTTTTCAAGATCTAAACCATCAAAAATATGTTATTTATATGGATAATTGATTATATAATATTTTATTACATTATAATACGTGTAGGGCCATTTTTGGAGTAAACGCACCACTGTTCCGGTGAAGTTGCAGAACAGTTTTTTCAAGATCTAAACCATCAAAAGCATGTTATTTATATGTATAAAATGATTATATAAAATTTTATTACATTATAATACGTGTAGGGCCATTTTTGGAGTAACCGCACCACTGTTCCGGTGTAGTTGCAGATCGGTTTTTTCAAGATCTAAACCATCAAAAGCATGTTATTTATATGGATAAATGATTATATAAAATTTATTACATTATAATACGTGTAGGGCCATTTTTGGAGTAACCGCACCACTGTTCCGGTGTAGTTGCAGATCGGTTTTTTCAAGATCTAAACCATCAAAAACATGTTATTTATATGGATAATTGATTATATAATATTATATTACATTATAATACGTGTAGGGCCATTTTTGGAGTAAACGCACCACTGTTCCGGTGAAGTTGCAGAACAGTTTTTTCAAGATCTAAACCATCAAAAGCATGTTATTTATATGAATAAATGATTATATAAAATTTTATTACATTATAATACGTGTAGGGCCATTTTTGCAGAAACCGCACCACTGTTCTGGTGTAGTTGCAGAACAGTTTTTTTCAAGATCTAAACCATCAAAAGCATGTTATTTATATGGATAAATGATTATATAAAATTTATTACATTATAATACGTGTAGGGCCATTTTTGGAGTAACCGCACCCACTGTTCCGGTGTAGTTGCAGAGCGGTTTTTTCAAGATCTAAACCATCAAAAACATGTTATTTATATGGATAATTGATTATATAATATTTTATTACATTATAATACGTGTAGGGCCATTTTTGGAGTAAACGCACCACTGTTCCGGTGAAGTTGCAGAACAGTTTTTTCAAGATCTAAACCATCAAAAGCATGTTATTTATATGAATAAATGATTATATAAAATTTTATTACATTATAATACGTGTAGGGCCATTTTTGCAGAAACCGCACCACTGTTCTGGTGTAGTTGCAGAACAGTTTTTTCAAGATCTAAACCATCAAAAGCATGTTATTTATATTGATAAATGATTATATAAAATTTATTACATTATAATACGTGTAGGGCCATTTTTGGAGTAACCGCACCACTGTTCCGGTGTAGTTGCAGAGCGGTTTTTTCAAGATCTAAACCATCAAAACCATGTTATTTATATGGATAAATGATTATATAAAATTTATTACATTATAATACGTGTAGGGCCATTTTTGGAGTAACCGCACCACTGTTCCGGTGTAGTTGCAGATCGGTTTTTTCAAGATCTAAACCATCAAAAACATGTTATTTATATGGATAATTGATTATATAATATTATATTACATTATAATACGTGTAGGGCCATTTTTGGAGTAAACGCACCACTGTTCCGGTGAAGTTGCAGAACAGTTTTTTCAAGATCTAAACCATCAAAAGCATGTTATTTATATGAATAAATGATTATATAAAATTTTATTACATTATAATACGTGTAGGGCCATTTTTGCAGAAACCCGCACCACTGTTCTGGTGTAGTTGCAGAACAGTTTTTTCAAGATCTAAACCATCAAAAGCATGTTATTTATATGGATAAATGATTATATAAAATTTATTACATTATAATACGTGTAGGGCCATTTTTGGAGTAACCGCACCACTGTTCCGGTGTAGTTGCAGAGCGGTTTTTTCAAGATCTAAACCATAAAAAACATGTTATTTATATGGATAATTGATTATATAATATTTTATTACATTATAATACGTGTAGGGCCATTTTTGGAGTAAACGCACCACTGTTCCGGTGTACTTGCAGAACAGTTTTTTCAAGATCTAAACCGTCAAAAGCATGTTATTTATATGAATAAATGATTATATAAAATTTTATTACATTATAATACGTATAGGTACATTTTTGGAGTAACTGCACCACTGTTCCGGTGTAATTGCAGATCGGTTTTTTCAAGATCTAAACCATCAAAAGCATGTTATTTATATTGATAAATGATTATATAAAATTTATTACATTATAATACGTGTAGGGCCATTTTTGGAGTAACCGCACCACTGTTCCGGTGTAGTTGCAGAGCGGTTTTTTCAAGATCTAAACCATCAAAAATATGTTATTTATATGGATAATTGATTATATAATATTTTATTACATTATAATACGTGTAGGGCCATTTTTGGAGTAACTGCACCACTGTTCCGGTGTAGTTGCAGAGCGGTTTTTTCAAGATCTAAACCATAAAAAACATGTTATTTATATGGATAATTGATTATATAATATTTTATTACATTATAATACGTGTAGGGCCATTTTTGGAGTAAACGCACCACTGTTCCGGTGTACTTGCAGAACAGTTTTTTCAAGATCTAAACCGTCAAAAGCATGTTATTTATATGAATAAATGATTATATAAAATTTTATTACATTATAATACGTATAGGTACATTTTTGGAGTAACTGCACCACTGTTCCGGTGTAATTGCAGATCGGTTTTTTCAAGATCTAAACCATCAAAAGCATGTTATTTATATGATAAATGATTATATAAAATTTATTACATTATAATACGTGTAGGGCCATTTTTGGAGTAACCGCACCACTGTTCCGGTGTAGTTGCAGAGCGGTTTTTTCAAGATCTAAACCATCAAAAATATGTTATTTATATGGATAATTGATTATATAATATTTTATTACATTATAATACGTGTAGGGCCATTTTTGGAGTAACTGCACCACTGTTCCGGTGTAGTTGCAGAGCAGTTTTTTCAAGACCTAAACCATCAAAAGCATGTTATTTATATGAATAAATGATTATATAATATTTTATTACATTATAATACGTGTAGGGCCATTTTTGGAGTAACTGCACCACTGTTCCGGTGTAGTTGCAGAGCAGTTTTTTCAAGATCTAAACCATCAAAAGCATGTTATTTATATGAATAAATGATTATATAAAATTTTATTACATTATAATACATGTAGGGCCATTTTTGGAGTAACCGCACCACTGTTCCGGTGTAGTTGCAGAGCGGTTTTTTCAAGATCTAAACCATCAAAACCATGTTATTTATATGGATAAATGATTATATAAAATTGTATTACATTTTAATACGTGTAGGGCCGTTTTTGGAGTAATCGCACCACTGTTCCGGTGCAGTTGCAGGGCAATTTTTTCAAGATCTAAACCATCAAAAGCATGTTATTTAGATGGATAAATGATTATATAAAATTGTATTACATTTTAATACGTGTAGGGCCATTTTTGGAGTAATCGCACCACTGTTCCGGTGCAGTTGCATAGCAGTTTTTTTCAAGATCTAAACCATCAAAAGCATGTTATTTATATGAATAAATGATTATATAAAATTTTATTACATTATAATACGTGTAGGGCCATTTTTGCAGAAACCGCACCACTGTTCTGGTGTAGTTGCAGAACAGTTTTTTCAAGATCTAAACCATCAAAAGCATGTTATTTATATGGATAAATGATTATATAAAATTTATTACATTATAATACGTGTAGGGCCATTTTTGGAGTAACCGCACCACTGTTCCGGTGTAGTTGCAGATCGGTTTTTTCAAGATCTAAACCATCAAAAACATGTTATTTATATGGATAATTGATTATATAATATTATATTACATTATAATACGTGTAGGGCCATTTTTGGAGTAAACGCACCACTGTTCCGGTGAAGTTGCAGAACAGTTTTTTCAAGATCTAAACCATCAAAAGCATGTTATTTATATGAATAAATGATTATATAAAATTTTATTACATTATAATACGTGTAGGGCCATTTTTGCAGAAACCGCACCACTGTTCTGGTGTAGTTGCAGAACAGTTTTTTCAAGATCTAAACCATCAAAAGCATGTTATTTATATGGATAAATGATTATATAAAATTTATTACATTATAATACGTGTAGGGCCATTTTTGGAGTAACCGCACCACTGTTCCGGTGTAGTTGCAGAGCGGTTTTTTCAAGATCTAAACCATAAAAAACATGTTATTTATATGGATAATTGATTATATAATATTTTATTACATTATATACGTGTAGGGCCATTTTTGGAGTAAACGCACCACTGTTCCGGTGTACTTGCAGAACAGTTTTTTCAAGATCTAAACCGTCAAAAGCATGTTATTTATATGAATAAATGATTATATAAAATTTTATTACATTATAATACGTATAGGTACATTTTTGGAGTAACTGCACCACTGTTCCGGTGTAATTGCAGATCGGTTTTTTCAAGATCTAAACCATCAAAAGCATGTTATTTATATTGATAAATGATTATATAAAATTTATTACATTATAATACGTGTAGGGCCATTTTTGGAGTAACCGCACCACTGTTCCGGTGTAGTTGCAGAGCGGTTTTTTCAAGATCTAAACCATCAAAAATATGTTATTTATATGGATAATTGATTATATAATATTTTATTACATTATAATACGTGTAGGGCCATTTTTGGAGTAACTGCACCACTGTTCCGGTGTAGTTGCAGAGCGGTTTTTTCAAGATCTAAACCATAAAAAACATGTTATTTATATGGATAATTGATTATATAATATTTTATTACATTATAATACGTGTAGGGCCATTTTTGGAGTAAACGCACCACTGTTCCGGTGTACTTGCAGAACAGTTTTTTCAAGATCTAAACCGTCAAAAGCATGTTATTTATATGAATAAATGATTATATAAAATTTTATTACATTATAATACGTATAGGTACATTTTTGGAGTAACTGCACCACTGTTCCGGTGTAATTGCAGATCGGTTTTTTCAAGATCTAAACCATCAAAAGCATGTTATTTATATTGATAAATGATTATATAAAATTTATTACATTATAATACGTGTAGGGCCATTTTTGGAGTAACCGCACCACTGTTCCGGTGTAGTTGCAGAGCGGTTTTTTCAAGATCTAAACCATCAAAAATATGTTATTTATATGGATAATTGATTATATAATATTTTATTACATTATAATACGTGTAGGGCCATTTTTGGAGTAACTGCACCACTGTTCCGGTGTAGTTGCAGAGCAGTTTTTTCAAGACCTAAACCATCAAAAGCATGTTATTTATATGAATAAATGATTATATAATATTTTATTACATTATAATACGTGTAGGGCCATTTTTGGAGTAACTGCACCACTGTTCCGGTGTAGTTGCAGAGCAGTTTTTTCAAGATCTAAACCATCAAAAGCATGTTATTTATATGAATAAATGATTATATAAAATTTTATTACATTATAATACATGTAGGGCCATTTTTGGAGTAACCGCACCACTGTTCCGGTGTAGTTGCAGAGCGGTTTTTTCAAGATCTAAACCATCAAAACCATGTTATTTATATGGATAAATGATTATATAAAATTGTATTACATTTTAATACGTGTAGGGCCGTTTTTGGAGTAATCGCACCACTGTTCCGGTGCAGTTGCAGGGCAATTTTTTCAAGATCTAAACCATCAAAAGCATGTTATTTAGATGGATAAATGATTATATAAAATTGTATTACATTTTAATACGTGTAGGGCCATTTTTGGAGTAATCGCACCACTGTTCCGGTGCAGTTGCATAGCAGTTTTTTCAAGATCTAAACCATCAAAAGCATGTTATTTATATGGATAAATGATTATATAAAATTTTATTACATTATAATACGTGTAGGGCCATTTATGCAGAAACCGCACCACTGTTCTGGCGTAGTTGCAGAATAGTTTTTTTCAAGATCTAAACCATCAAAAGCATGTTATTTATATGGATAAATGATTATATAAAATTTTATTACATTTTAATACGTGTAGGGCCATTTTTGGAGTAACCGCACCACTGTTCCGGTGTAGTTGCAGAGCGGTTTTTTCAAGATCTAAACCATCAAAATATGTTATTTATATGGATAATTGATTATATAATATTTTATTACATTATAATACGTGTAGGGCCATTTTTGGAGTAACTGCACCACTGTTCCGGTGTAATTGCAGATCGGTTTTTTCAAGATCTATACCATCAAAAGCATGTTATTTATATGAATAAATGATTATATAAAATTTTATTACATTATAATACGTATAGGGACATTTTTGGAGTAACTGCACCACTGTTCCGGTGTAATTGCAGATCGGTCTTTTCAAGATCTAAACCATCAAAAGCATGTTATTTATATTGATAAATGATTATATAAAATTTATTACTTTATAATACGTGTAGGGCCATTTTTGGAGTAACCGCACCACAGTTCCGGTGTAGTTGCAGAGCGGTTTTTTCAAGATCTAAACCATCAAAAATATGTTATTTATATGGATAATTGATTATATAATATTTTATTACATTATAATACGTGTAGGGCCATTTTTGGAGTAACTGCACCACTGTTCCGGTGTAGTTGCAGAGCAGTTTTTTCAAGATCTAAACCATCAAAAGCATGTTATTTATATGAATAAATGATTATATAAAATTTTATTACATTATAATACATGTAGGGCCATTTTTGGAGTAACCGCACCACTGTTCCGGTGTAGTTGCAGAGCGGTTTTTTCAAGATCTAAACCATCAAAACCATGTTATTTATATGGATAAATGATTATATAAAATTGTATTACATTTTAATACGTGTAGGGCCGTTTTTGGAGTAATCGCACCACTGTTCCGGTGCAGTTGCAGGGCAATTTTTTCAAGATCTAAACCATCAAAAGCATGTTATTTAGATGGATAAATGATTATATAAAATTGTATTACATTTTAATACGTGTAGGGCCATTTTTGGAGTAATCGCACCACTGTTCCGGTGCAGTTGCATCGCAGTTTTTTCAAGATCTAAACCATCAAAAGCATGTTATTTATAAGGATAAATGATTATATAAAATTTTATTACATTATAATACGTGTAGGTCCATTTTTGCAGAAACCGCACCACTGTTCTGGCGTAGTTGCAGAACAGTTTTTTCAAGATCTAAACCATCAAAAGCATGTTATTTATATGGATAAATGATTATATAAAATTTATTACATTATAATACGTGTAGGGCCATTTTTGGAGTAACCGCACCACTGTTCCGGTGTAGTTGCAGATCGGTTTTTTCAAGATCTAAACCATCAAAAGCATGTTATTTATATGGATAAATGATTATATAAAATTTATTACATTATAATACGTGTAGGGCCATTTTTGGAGTAACCGCACCACTGTTCCGGTGGAGTTGCAGAGCAGTTTTCTCAAGATCTAAACCATCAAAAGCGTGTTATTTATATGGATAAATGATTATATAAAATTGTATTAAATTTTAATACGTGTAGGGCCATTTTTGGAGTAATCGCACCACTGTTCCGGTGCAGTTGCAGAGCAATTTTTTCAAGATCTAAACCATCAAAAGAATGTTATTTATATGGAAAAATGATTATATAAAATTTTATTTCATTATAATACGTGTAGGGCCAATTTTGGAGTAACCACACCACTTTTCCGGTGTAATTGCAGATCGGTTTTTTCAAGATCTAAACCATCAAAAGCATGTTATTTATATGGATAAATGATTATATAAAATTTATTACATTATAATACGTGTAGGGCCATTTTTGGAGTAACCGCACCACTGTTCCGGTGTAGTTGCAGATCGGTTTTTTCAAGATCTAAACCATCAAAAACATGTTATTTATATGGATAATTGATTATATAATATTTTATTACATTATAATACGTGTAGGGCCATTTTTGGAGTAAATGCACCACTGTTCCGGTGAAGTTGCAGAACAGTTTTTTCAATATCTAAACCATCAAAAGCATGTTATTTATATGAATAAATGATTATATAAAATTTTATTACATTATAATACGTATAGGGACATTTTTGGAGTAACTGCACCACTGTTCCGGTGTAGTTGCAGAGCATTTTTTTCAAGATCTAAACCATCAAAAGCATGTTATTTATATGGATAAATGATTATATAAAATTGTATTAAATTTTAATACGTGTAGGACCATTTTTGGAGTAATCGCACCACTGTTCCGGTGCAGTCGCAGAGCAATTTTTTCAAGATCTAAACCATCAAAAGCATGTTATTTATATGGAAAAATGTTTATATAAAATTTTATTTCATTATAATACGTGTAGGGCCAATTTTGGAGTAACCGCACCACTTTTCCGGTGTAATTGCAGATCGGTTTTTTCAAGATCTAAACCATCAAAAGCATGTTATTTATATGGATAAATGATTATATAAAATTTATTACATTATAATACGTGTAGGGCCATTTTTGGAGTAACCGCACCACTGTTCCGGTGTAGTTGCAGAGCGGTTTTTTCAAGATCTAAACCATCAAAAACATGTTATTTATATGGATAATTGATTATATAATATTTAATTACATTATAATACGTGTACGGCCATTTTTGGAGTAATCGCACCACTGTTCCGGTGCAGTTGCATAGCAGTTTTTTCAAGATCTAAACCATCAAAAACATGTTATTTATATGGATAAATGATTATATAAAATTTTATTACATTATAATACGTATAGGGACATTTTTGGAGTAACTGCACCACTGTTCCGGTGTAATTGCAGATCGGTTTTTTCAAGATCTAAACCATCAAAAGCATGTTATTTATATGGATAAATGATTCTATAAAATTTATTACATTATAATACTTGTAGGGCCATTTTTGGAGTAATCGCACCACTGTTCCGGTGCAGTTGCATAGCAGTTTTTTCAAGATCTAAACCATCAAAAGCATGTTATTTATATGAATAAATGATTATATAAAATTTTATTACATTATAATACGTGTAGGGCCATTTTTGCAGAAACCGCACCACTGTTCCGGTGTAGTTGCAGAACAGTTTTTTCAAGATCTAAACCATTAAAAGCATGTTATTTATATGGATAAATGATTATATAAAATTTATTACATTATAATACGTGTAGGGCCATTTTTGGAGTAACCGCACCACTGTTCCGGTGTAGTTGCAGATCGGTTTTTTCAAGATCTAAACCATCAAAAGCATGTTATTTATATGGATAAATGATTATATAAAATTTATTACATTATAATACGTGTAGGGCCATTTTT
The DNA here is from genome assembly GCA_030490835.1 of Annona cherimola. Lineage (NCBI taxonomy): Eukaryota > Viridiplantae > Streptophyta > Magnoliopsida > Magnoliales > Annonaceae > Annona > Annona cherimola. The sequence goes on along the minus strand of JASFXW010000340.1, from coordinate 18,159 downwards.
GGAGTAACCGCACCACTGTTCCGGTGTAGTTGCAGATCGGTTTTTTCAAGATCTAAACCATCAAAAACATGTTATTTATATGGATAATTGATTATATAATATTATATTACATTATAATACGTGTAGGGCCATTTTTGGAGTAAACGCACCACTGTTCCGGTGAAGTTGCAGAACAGTTTTTTCAAGATCTAAACCATCAAAAGCATGTTATTTATATGAATAAATGATTATATAAAATTTTATTACATTATAATACGTGTAGGGCCATTTTTGCAGAAACCGCACCACTGTTCTGGTGTAGTTGCAGAACAGTTTTTTCAAGATCTAAACCATCAAAAGCATGTTATTTATATGGATAAATGATTATATAAAATTTATTACATTATAATACGTGTAGGGCCATTTTTGGAGTAACCGCACCACTGTTCCGGTGTAGTTGCAGAGCGGTTTTTTCAAGATCTAAACCATAAAAAACATGTTATTTATATGGATAATTGATTATATAATATTTTATTACATTATAATACGTGTAGGGCCATTTTTGGAGTAAACGCACCACTGTTCCGGTGTACTTGCAGAACAGTTTTTTCAAGATCTAAACCGTCAAAAGCATGTTATTTATATGAATAAATGATTATATAAAATTTTATTACATTATAATACGTATAGGTACATTTTTGGAGTAACTGCACCACTGTTCCGGTGTAATTGCAGATCGGTTTTTTCAAGATCTAAACCATCAAAAGCTTGTTATTTATATTGATAAATGATTATATAAAATTTATTACATTATAATACGTGTAGGGCCAATTTTGGAGTAACCGCACCACTTTTCCGGTGTAATTGCAGATCGGTTTTTTCAAGATCTAAACCATCAAAAGCATGTTATTTATATGGATAAATGATTATATAAAATTTATTACATTATAATACGTGTAGGGCCATTTTTGGAGTAACCGCACCACTGTTCCGGTGTAGTTGCAGAGCGGTTTTTTCAAGATCTAAACCATCAAAAACATGTTATTTATATGGATAATTGATTATATAATATTTAATTACATTATAATACGTGTACGGGCCATTTTTGGAGTAATCGCACCACTGTTCCGGTGCAGTTGCATAGCAGTTTTTTCAAGATCTAAACCATCAAAAACATGTTATTTATATGGATAAATGATTATATAAAATTTTATTACATTATAATACGTATAGGGACATTTTTGGAGTAACTGCACCACTGTTCCGGTGTAATTGCAGATCGGTTTTTTCAAGATCTAAACCATCAAAAGCATGTTATTTATATGGATAAATGATTCTATAAAATTTATTACATTATAATACTTGTAGGGCCATTTTTGGAGTAATCGCACCACTGTTCCGGTGCAGTTGCATAGCAGTTTTTTCAAGATCTAAACCATCAAAAGCATGTTATTTATATGAATAAATGATTATATAAAATTTTATTACATTATAATACGTGTAGGGCCATTTTTGCAGAAACCGCACCACTGTTCCGGTGTAGTTGCAGAACAGTTTTTTCAAGATCTAAACCATTAAAAGCATGTTATTTATATGGATAAATGATTATATAAAATTTATTACATTATAATACGTGTAGGGCCATTTTTGGAGTAACCGCACCACTGTTCCGGTGTAGTTGCAGATCGGTTTTTTCAAGATCTAAACCATCAAAAGCATGTTATTTATATGGATAAATGATTATATAAAATTTATTACATTATAATACGTGTAGGGCCATTTTTGGAGTAACCGCACCACTGTTCCGGTGTAGTTGCAGATCGGTTTTTTCAAGATCTAAACCATCAAAAACATGTTATTTATATGGATAATTGATTATATAATATTATATTACATTATAATACGTGTAGGGCCATTTTTGGAGTAAACGCACCACTGTTCCGGTGAAGTTGCAGAACAGTTTTTCAAGATCTAAACCATCAAAAGCATGTTATTTATATGAATAAATGATTATATAAAATTTTATTACATTATAATACGTGTAGGGCCATTTTTGCAGAAACCGCACCACTGTTCTGGTGTAGTTGCAGAACAGTTTTTTCAAGATCTAAACCATCAAAAGCATGTTATTTATATGGATAAATGATTATATAAAATTTATTACATTATAATACGTGTAGGGCCATTTTTGGAGTAACCGCACCACTGTTCCGGTGTAGTTGCAGAGCGGTTTTTTCAAGATCTAAACCATAAAAAACATGTTATTTATATGGATAATTGATTATATAATATTTTATTACATTATAATACGTGTAGGGCCATTTTTGGAGTAAACGCACCACTGTTCCGGTGTAATTGCAGATCGGTTTTTTCAAGATCTATACCATCAAAAGCATGTTATTTATATGAATAAATGATTATATAATATTATATTACATTATAATACGTGTAGGGCCATTTTTGGAGTAAACGCACCACTGTTCCGGTGAAGTTGCAGAACAGTTTTTTCAAGATCTAAACCATCAAAAGCATGTTATTTATATTGATAAATGATTATATAAAATTTATTACATTATAATACGTGTAGGGCCATTTTTGGAGTAACCGCACCACTGTTCCGGTGTAGTTGCAGAGCGGTTTTTTCAAGATCTAAACCATAAAAAACATGTTATTTATATGGATAATTGATTATATAATATTTTATTACATTATAATACGTGTAGGGCCATTTTTGGAGTAAACGCACCACTGTTCCGGTGTACTTGCAGAACAGTTTTTTCAAGATCTAAACCGTCAAAAGCATGTTATTTATATGAATAAATGATTATATAAAATTTTATTACATTATAATACGTATAGGTACATTTTTGGAGTAACGGCACCACTGTTCCGGTGTAATTGCAGATCGGTTTTTTCAAGATCTAAACCATCAAAAGCATGTTATTTATATGAATAAATGATTATATAAAATTTTATTACATTATAATACGTGTAGGGCCATTTTTGCAGAAACCGCACCACTGTTCCGGTGTAGTTGCAGAACAGTTTTTTCAAGATCTAAACCATGAAAAGCATGTTATTTATATGGATAAATGATTATATAAAATTTATTACATTATAATACGTGTAGGGTCATTTTTGGAGTAACCGCACCACTGTTCCGGTGTAGTTGCAGATCGGTTTTTTCAAGATCTAAACCATCAAAAGCATGTTATTTATATGGATAAATGATTATATAAAATTCATTACATTATAATACGTGTAGGGCCATTTTTGGAGTAACCGCACCACTGTTCCGGTGTAGTTGCAGATCGGTTTTTTCAAGATCTAAACCATCAAAAACATGTTATTTATATGGATAATTGATTATATAATATTTTATTACATTATAATACGTGTAGGGCCATTTTTGGAGTAAATGCACCACTGTTCCGGTGAAGTTGCAGAACAGTTTTTTCAAGATCTAAACCATCAAAAGCATGTTATTTATATGAATAAATGATTATATAAAATTTTATTACATTATAATACGTATAGGGACATTTTTGGAGTAACTGCACCACTGTTCCGGTGTAGTTGCAGAGCATTTTTTTCAAGATCTAAACCATCAAAAGCATGTTATTTATATGGATAAATGATTATATAAAATTGTATTAAATTTTAATACGTGTAGGACCATTTTTGGAGTAATCGCACCACTGTTCCGGTGCAGTCGCAGAGCAATTTTTTCAAGATCTAAACCATCAAAAGCATGTTATTTATATGGAAAAATGTTTATATAAAATTTTATTTCATTATAATACGTGTAGGGCCAATTTTGGAGTAACCGCACCACTTTTCCGGTGTAATTGCAGATCGGTTTTTTCAAGATCTAAACCATCAAAAGCATGTTATTTATATGGATAAATGATTATATAAAATTTATTACATTATAATACGTGTAGGGCCATTTTTGGAGTAACCGCACCACTGTTCCGGTGTAGTTGCAGAGCGGTTTTTTCAAGATCTAAACCATCAAAAACATGTTATTTATATGGATAATTGATTATATAATATTTAATTACATTATAATACGTGTACGGCCATTTTTGGAGTAATCGCACCACTGTTCCGGTGCAGTTGCATAGCAGTTTTTTCAAGATCTAAACCATCAAAAACATGTTATTTATATGGATAAATGATTATATAAAATTTTATTACATTATAATACGTATAGGGACATTTTTGGAGTAACTGCACCACTGTTCCGGTGTAATTGCAGATCGGTTTTTTCAAGATCTAAACCATCAAAAGCATGTTATTTATATGGATAAATGATTCTATAAAATTTATTACATTATAATACTTGTAGGGCCATTTTTGGAGTAATCGCACCACTGTTCCGGTGCAGTTGCATAGCAGTTTTTTCAAGATCTAAACCATCAAAAGCATGTTATTTATATGAATAAATGATTATATAAAATTTTATTACATTATAATACGTGTAGGGCCATTTTTGCAGAAACCGCACCACTGTTCCGGTGTAGTTGCAGAACAGTTTTTTCAAGATCTAAACCATTAAAAGCATGTTATTTATATGGATAAATGATTATATAAAATTTATTACATTATAATACGTGTAGGGCCATTTTTGGAGTAACCGCACCACTGTTCCGGTGTAGTTGCAGATCGGTTTTTTCAAGATCTAAACCATCAAAAGCATGTTATTTATATGGATAAATGATTATATAAAATTTATTACATTATAATACGTGTAGGGCCATTTTTGGAGTAACCGCACCACTGTTCCGGTGTAGTTGCAGATCGGTTTTTTCAAGATCTAAACCATCAAAAACATGTTATTTATATGGATAATTGATTATATAATATTATATTACATTATAATACGTGTAGGGCCATTTTTGGAGTAAACGCACCACTGTTCCGGTGAAGTTGCAGAACAGTTTTTTCAAGATCTAAACCATCAAAAGCATGTTATTTATATGAATAAATGATTATATAAAATTTTATTACATTATAATACGTGTAGGGCCATTTTTGCAGAAACCGCACCACTGTTCTGGTGTAGTTGCAGAACAGTTTTTTCAAGATCTAAACCATCAAAAGCATGTTATTTATATGGATAAATGATTATATAAAATTTATTACATTATAATACGTGTAGGGCCATTTTTGGAGTAACCGCACCACTGTTCCGGTGTAGTTGCAGAGCGGTTTTTTCAAGATCTAAACCATAAAAAACATGTTATTTATATGGATAATTGATTATATAATATTTTATTACATTATAATACGTGTAGGGCCATTTTTGGAGTAAACGCACCACTGTTCCGGTGTACTTGCAGAACAGTTTTTTCAAGATCTAAACCGTCAAAAGCATGTTATTTATATGAATAAATGATTATATAAAATTTTATTACATTATAATACGTATAGGTACATTTTTGGAGTAACTGCACCACTGTTCCGGTGTAATTGCAGATCGGTTTTTTCAAGATCTAAACCATCAAAAGCTTGTTATTTATATTGATAAATGATTATATAAAATTTATTACATTATAATACGTGTAGGGCCAATTTTGGAGTAACCGCACCACTTTTCCGGTGTAATTGCAGATCGGTTTTTTCAAGATCTAAACCATCAAAAGCATGTTATTTATATGGATAAATGATTATATAAAATTTATTACATTATAATACGTGTAGGGCCATTTTTGGAGTAACCGCACCACTGTTCCGGTGTAGTTGCAGAGCGGTTTTTTCAAGATCTAAACCATCAAAAACATGTTATTTATATGGATAATTGATTATATAATATTTAATTACATTATAATACGTGTACGGCCATTTTTGGAGTAATCGCACCACTGTTCCGGTGCAGTTGCATAGCAGTTTTTTCAAGATCTAAACCATCAAAAACATGTTATTTATATGGATAAATGATTATATAAAATTTTATTACATTATAATACGTATAGGGACATTTTTGGAGTAACTGCACCACTGTTCCGGTGTAATTGCAGATCGGTTTTTTCAAGATCTAAACCATCAAAAGCATGTTATTTATATGGATAAATGATTCTATAAAATTTATTACATTATAATACTTGTAGGGCCATTTTTGGAGTAATCGCACCACTGTTCCGGTGCAGTTGCATAGCAGTTTTTTCAAGATCTAAACCATCAAAAGCATGTTATTTATATGAATAAATGATTATATAAAATTTTATTACATTATAATACGTGTAGGGCCATTTTTGCAGAAACCGCACCACTGTTCCGGTGTAGTTGCAGAACAGTTTTTTCAAGATCTAAACCATTAAAAGCATGTTATTTATATGGATAAATGATTATATAAAATTTATTACATTATAATACGTGTAGGGCCATTTTTGGAGTAACCGCACCACTGTTCCGGTGTAGTTGCAGATCGGTTTTTTCAAGATCTAAACCATCAAAAGCATGTTATTTATATGGATAAATGATTATATAAAATTTATTACATTATAATACGTGTAGGGCCATTTTTGGAGTAACCGCACCACTGTTCCGGTGTAGTTGCAGATCGGTTTTTTCAAGATCTAAACCATCAAAAACATGTTATTTATATGGATAATTGATTATATAATATTATATTACATTATAATACGTGTAGGGCCATTTTTGGAGTAAACGCACCACTGTTCCGGTGAAGTTGCAGAACAGTTTTTTCAAGATCTAAACCATCAAAAGCATGTTATTTATATGAATAAATGATTATATAAAATTTTATTACATTATAATACGTGTAGGGCCATTTTTGCAGAAACCGCACCACTGTTCTGGTGTAGTTGCAGAACAGTTTTTTCAAGATCTAAACCATCAAAAGCATGTTATTTATATGGATAAATGATTATATAAAATTTATTACATTATAATACGTGTAGGGCCATTTTTGGAGTAACCGCACCACTGTTCCGGTGTAGTTGCAGAGCGGTTTTTTCAAGATCTAAACCATAAAAAACATGTTATTTATATGGATAATTGATTATATAATATTTTATTACATTATAATACGTGTAGGGCCATTTTTGGAGTAAACGCACCACTGTTCCGGTGTAATTGCAGATCGGTTTTTTCAAGATCTATACCATCAAAAGCATGTTATTTATATGAATAAATGATTATATAATATTATATTACATTATAATACGTGTAGGGCCATTTTTGGAGTAAACGCACCACTGTTCCGGTGAAGTTGCAGAACAGTTTTTTCAAGATCTAAACCATCAAAAGCATGTTATTTATATTGATAAATGATTATATAAAATTTATTACATTATAATACGTGTAGGGCCATTTTTGGAGTAACCGCACCACTGTTCCGGTGTAGTTGCAGAGCGGTTTTTTCAAGATCTAAACCATAAAAAACATGTTATTTATATGGATAATTGATTATATAATATTTTATTACATTATAATACGTGTAGGGCCATTTTTGGAGTAAACGCACCACTGTTCCGGTGTACTTGCAGAACAGTTTTTTCAAGATCTAAACCGTCAAAAGCATGTTATTTATATGAATAAATGATTATATAAAATTTTATTACATTATAATACGTATAGGTACATTTTTGGAGTAACTGCACCACTGTTCCGGTGTAATTGCAGATCGGTTTTTTCAAGATCTAAACCATCAAAAGCATGTTATTTATATGAATAAATGATTATATAAAATTTTATTACATTATAATACGTGTAGGGCCATTTTTGCAGAAACCGCACCACTGTTCCGGTGTAGTTGCAGAACAGTTTTTTCAAGATCTAAACCATGAAAAGCATGTTATTTATATGGATAAATGATTATATAAAATTTATTACATTATAATACGTGTAGGGTCATTTTTGGAGTAACCGCACCACTGTTCCGGTGTAGTTGCAGATCGGTTTTTTCAAGATCTAAACCATCAAAAGCATGTTATTTATATGGATAAATGATTATATAAAATTTATTACATTATAATACGTGTAGGGCCATTTTTGGAGTAACCGCACCACTGTTCCGGTGTAGTTGCAGATCGGTTTTTTCAAGATCTAAACCATCAAAAACATGTTATTTATATGGATAATTGATTATATAATATTATATTACATTATAATACGTGTAGGGCCATTTTTGGAGTAAACGCACCACTGTTCCGGTGAAGTTGCAGAACAGTTTTTTCAAGATCTAAACCATTAAAAGCATGTTATTTATATGAATAAATGATTATATAAAATTTTATTACATTATAATACGTGTAGGGCCATTTTTGCAGAAACCGCACCACTGTTCTGGTGTAGTTGCAGAACAGTTTTTTCAAGATCTAAACCATCAAAAGCATGTTATTTATATGGATAAATGATTATATAAAATTTATTACATTATAATACGTGTAGGGCCATTTTTGGAGTAACCGCACCACTGTTCCGGTGTAGTTGCAGAGCGGTTTTTTCAAGATCTAAACCATAAAAAACATGTTATTTATATGGATAATTGATTATATAATATTTTATTACATTATAATACGTGTAGGGCCATTTTTGGAGTAAACGCACCACTGTTCCGGTGTACTTGCAGAACAGTTTTTTCAAGATCTAAACCGTCAAAAGCATGTTATTTATATGAATAAATGATTATATAAAATTTTATTACATTATAATACGTATAGGTACATTTTTGGAGTAACTGCACCACTGTTCCGGTGTAATTGCAGATCGGTTTTTTCAAGATCTAAACCATCAAAAGCATGTTATTTATATTGATAAATGATTATATAAAATTTATTACATTATAATACGTGTAGGGCCATTTTTGGAGTAACCGCACCACTGTTCCGGTGTAGTTGCAGAGCGGTTTTTTCAAGATCTAAACCATCAAAAATATGTTATTTATATGGATAATTGATTATATAATATTTTATTACATTATAATACGTGTAGGGCCATTTTTGGAGTAACTGCACCACTGTTCCGGTGTAGTTGCAGAGCAGTTTTTTCAAGATCTAAACCATCAAGAGCATGTTATTTATATGAATAAATGATTATATAAAATTTTATTACATTATAATACATGTAGGGCCATTTTTGGAGTAACCGCACCACTGTTCCGGTGTAATTGCAGAGCGGTTTTTTCAAGATCTAAACCATCAAAACCATGTTATTTATATGGATAAATGATTATATAAAATTGTATTACATTTTAATACGTGTAGGGCCATTTTTGGAGTAATCGCACCACTGTTCCGGTGCAGTTGCAGGGCAATTTTTTCAAGATCTAAACCATCAAAAGCATGTTATTTAGATGGATAAATGATTATATAAAATTGTATTACATTTTAATACGTGTAGGGCCATTTTTGGAGTAATCGCACCACTGTTCCGGTGCAGTTGCATAGCAGTTTTTTCAAGATCTAAACCATCAAAAGCATGTTATTTATATGGATAAATGATTATATAAAATTTTATTACATTATAATACGTGTAGGGCCATTTATGCAGAAACCGCACCACTGTTCTGGCGTAGTTGCAGAATAGTTTTTTCAAGATCTAAACCATCAAAAGCATGTTATTTATATGGATAAATGATTATATAAAATTTTATTACATTTTAATACGTGTAGGGCCATTTTTGGAGTAACCGCACCACTGTTCCGGTGTAGTTGCAGAGCGGTTTTTTCAAGATCTAAACCATCAAAAATATGTTATTTATATGGATAATTGATTATATAATATTTTATTACATTATAATACGTGTAGGGCCATTTTTGGAGTAACTGCACCACTGTTCCGGTGTAATTGCAGATCGGTTTTTTCAAGATCTATACCATCAAAAGCATGTTATTTATATGAATAAATGATTATATAAAATTTTATTACATTATAATACGTATAGGGACATTTTTGGAGTAACTGCACCACTGTTCCGGTGTAATTGCAGATCGGTCTTTTCAAGATCTAAACCATCAAAAGCATGTTATTTATATTGATAAATGATTATATAAAATTTATTACTTTATAATACGTGTAGGGCCATTTTTGGAGTAACCGCACCACTGTTCCGGTGTAGTTGCAGAGCGGTTTTTTCAAGATCTAAACCATCAAAAATATGTTATTTATATGGATAATTGATTATATAATATTTTATTACATTATAATACGTGTAGGGCCATTTTTGGAGTAACTGCACCACTGTTCCGGTGTAGTTGCAGAGCAGTTTTTTCAAGATCTAAACCATCAAAAGCATGTTATTTATATGAATAAATGATTATATAAAATTTTATTACATTATAATACATGTAGGGCCATTTTTGGAGTAACCGCACCACTGTTCCGGTGTAGTTGCAGAGCGGTTTTTTCAAGATCTAAACCATCAAAACCATGTTATTTATATGGATAAATGATTATATAAAATTGTATTACATTTTAATACGTGTAGGGCCGTTTTTGGAGTAATCGCACCACTGTTCCGGTGCAGTTGCAGGGCAATTTTTTCAAGATCTAAACCATCAAAAGCATGTTATTTAGATGGATAAATGATTATATAAAATTGTATTACATTTTAATACGTGTAGGGCCATTTTTGGAGTAATCGCACCACTGTTCCGGTGCAGTTGCATCGCAGTTTTTTCAAGATCTAAACCATCAAAAGCATGTTATTTATATGGATAAATGATTATATAAAATTTTATTACATTATAATACGTGCAGGTCCAATTTTGCAGAAACCGCACCACTGTTCTGGCGTAGTTGCAGAACAGTTTTTTCAAGATCTAAACCATCAAAAGCATGTTATTTATATGGATAAATGATTATATAAAATTTATTACATTATAATACGTGTAGGGCCATTTTTGGAGTAACCGCACCACTGTTCCGGTGTAGTTGCTGATCGGTTTTTTCAAGATCTAAACCATCAAAAGCATGTTATTTATATGGATAAATGATTATATAAAATTTATTACATTATAATACGTGTAGGGCCATTTTTGGAGTAACCGCACCACTGTTCCGGTGGAGTTGCAGAGCAGTTTTCTCAAGATCTAAACCATCAAAAGCGTGTTATTTATATGGATAAATGATTATATAAAATTGTATTAAATTTTAATACGTGTAGGGCCATTTTTGGAGTAATCGCACCACTGTTCCGGTTCAGTTGCAGAGCAATTTTTTCAAGATCTAAACCATCAAAAGAATGTTATTTATATGGAAAAATGATTATATAAAATTTTATTTCATTATAATACGTGTAGGGCCAATTTTGGAGTAACCACACCACTTTTCCGGTGTAATTGCAGATCGGTTTTTTCAAGATCTAAACCATCAAAAGCATGTTATTTATATGGATAAATGATTATATAAAATTTATTACATTATAATACGTGTAGGGCCATTTTTGGAGTAACCGCACCACTGTTCCGGTGTAGTTGCAGATCGGTTTTTTCAAGATCTAAACCATCAAAAACATGTTATTTATATGGATAATTGATTATATAATATTTTATTACATTATAATACGTGTAGGGCCATTTTTGGAGTAAACGCACCACTGTTCCGGTGAAGTTGCAGAACAGTTTTTTCAAGATCTAAACCATCAAAAGCATGTTATTTATATGAATAAATGATTATATAAAATTTTATTACATTATAATACGTATAGGGACATTTTTGGAGTAACTGCACCACTGTTCCGGTGTAGTTGCAGAGCATTTTTTCAAGATCTAAACCATCAAAAGCATGTTATTTATATGGATAAATGATTATATAAAATTGTATTAAATTTTAATACGTGTAGGACCATTTTTGGAGTAATCGCACCACTGTTCCGGTGCAGTCGCAGAGCAATTTTTTCAAGATCTAAACCATCAAAAGCATGTTATTTATATGGAAAAATGTTTATATAAAATTTTATTTTTTCATTATAATACGTGTAGGGCCAATTTTGGAGTAACCGCACCACTTTTCCGGTGTAATTGCAGATCGGTTTTTTCAAGATCTAAACCATCAAAAGCATGTTATTTATATGGATAAATGATTATATAAAATTTATTACATTATAATACGTGTAGGGCCATTTTTGGAGTAACCGCACCACTGTTCCGGTGTAGTTGCAGAGCGGTTTTTTCAAGATCTAAACCATCAAAAACATGTTATTTATATGGATAATTGATTATATAATATTTAATTACATTATAATACGTGTACGGCCATTTTTGGAGTAATCGCACCACTGTTCCGGTGCAGTTGCATAGCAGTTTTTTCAAGATCTAAACCATCAAAAACATGTTATTTATATGGATAAATGATTATATAAAATTTTATTACATTATAATACGTATAGGGACATTTTTGGAGTAACTGCACCACTGTTCCGGTGTAATTGCAGATCGGTTTTTTCAAGATCTAAACCATCAAAAGCATGTTATTTATATGGATAAATGATTCTATAAAATTTATTACATTATAATACGTGTAGGGCCATTTTTGGAGTAACCGCACCACTGTTCCGGTGTAGTTGCTGATCGGTTTTTTCAAGATCTAAACCATCAAAAGCATGTTATTTATATGGATAAATGATTATATAAAATTTATTACATTATAATACGTGTAGGGCCATTTTTGGAGTAACCGCACCACTGTTCCGGTGGAGTTGCAGAGCAGTTTTCTCAAGATCTAAACCATCAAAAGCGTGTTATTTATATGGATAAATGATTATATAAAATTGTATTAAATTTTAATACGTGTAGGGCCATTTTTGGAGTAATCGCACCACTGTTCCGGTGCAGTTGCAGAGCAATTTTTTCAAGATCTAAACCATCAAAAGAATGTTATTTATATGGAAAAATGATTATATAAAATTTTATTTCATTATAATACGTGTAGGGCCAATTTTGGAGTAACCACACCACTTTTCCGGTGTAATTGCAGATCGGTTTTTTCAAGATCTAAACCATCAAAAGCATGTTATTTATATGGATAAATGATTATATAAAATTTATTACATTATAATACGTGTAGGGCCATTTTTGGAGTAACCGCACCACTGTTCCGGTGTAGTTGCAGATCGGTTTTTTCAAGATCTAAACCATCAAAAACATGTTATTTATATGGATAATTGATTATATAATATTTTATTACATTATAATACGTTGTAGGGCCATTTTTGGAGTAAACGCACCACTGTTCCGGTGAAGTTGCAGAACAGTTTTTTCAAGATCTAAACCATCAAAGCATGTTATTTATATGAATAAATGATTATATAAAATTTTATTACATTATAATACGTATAGGGACATTTTTGGAGTAACTGCACCACTGTTCCGGTGTAGTTGCAGAGCATTTTTTTCAAGATCTAAACCATCAAAAGCATGTTATTTATATGGATAAATGATTATATAAAATTGTATTAAATTTTAATACGTGTAGGACCATTTTGGAGTAATCGCACCACTGTTCCGGTGCAGTCGCAGAGCAATTTTTTCAAGATCTAAACCATCAAAAGCATGTTATTTATATGGAAAAATGTTTATATAAAATTTTATTTCATTATAATACGTGTAGGGCCAATTTTGGAGTAACCGCACCACTTTTCCGGTGTAATTGCAGATCGGTTTTTTCAAGATCTAAACCATCAAAAGCATGTTATTTATATGGATAAATGATTATATAAAATTTATTACATTATAATACGTGTAGGGCCATTTTTGGAGTAACCGCACCACTGTTCCGGTGTAGTTGCAGAGCGGTTTTTTCAAGATCTAAACCATCAAAAACATGTTATTTATATGGATAATTGATTATATAATATTTAATTACATTATAATACGTGTACGGCCATTTTTGGAGTAATCGCACCACTGTTCCGGTGCAGTTGCATAGCAGTTTTTTCAGATCTAAACCATCAAAAACATGTTATTTATATGGATAAATGATTATATAAAATTTTATTACATTATAATACGTATAGGGACATTTTTGGAGTAACTGCACCACTGTTCCGGTGTAATTGCAGATCGGTTTTTTCAAGATCTAAACCATCAAAAGCATGTTATTTATATGGATAAATGATTCTATAAAATTTATTACATTATAATACGTGTAGGGCCATTTTTGGAGTAACCGCACCACTGTTCCGGTGTAGTTGCAGAGCGGTTTTTTCAAGATCTAAACCATCAAAAACATGTTATTTATATGGATAATTGATTATATAATATTTTATTACATTATAATACGTGTAGGGCCATTTTTGGAGTAAACGCACCACTATTCCGGTGAAGTTGCAGAACAGTTTTTTCAAGATCTAAACCATCAAAAGCATGTTATTTATATGAATAAATGATTATATAAAATTTTATTACATTATAATACGTATAGGGACATTTTTGGAGTAACTGCACCACTGTTCCGGTGTAGTTGCAGAGCATTTTTTTCAAGATCTAAACCATCAAAAGCATGTTATTTATATGGATAAATGATTATATAAAATTGTATTAAATTTTAATACGTGTAGGACCATTTTTGGAGTAATCGCACCACTGTTCCGGTGCAGTCGCAGAGCAATTTTTTCAAGATCTAAACCATCAAAAGCATGTTATTTATATGGAAAAATGTTTATATAAAATTTTATTTCATTATAATACGTGTAGGGCCAATTTTGGAGTAACCGCACCACTTTTCCGGTGTAATTGCAGATCGGTTTTTTCAAGATCTAAACCATCAAAAGCATGTTATTTATATGGATAAATGATTATATAAAATTTATTACATTATAATACGTGTAGGGCCATTTTTGGAGTAACCGCACCACTGTTCCGGTGTAGTTGCAGAGCGGTTTTTTCAAGATCTAAACCATCAAAAACATGTTATTTATATGGATAATTGATTATATAATATTTAATTACATTATAATACGTGTACGGCCATTTTTGGAGTAATCGCACCACTGTTCCGGTGCAGTTGCATAGCAGTTTTTTCAAGATCTAAACCATCAAAAACATGTTATTTATATGGATAAATGATTATATAAAATTTTATTACATTATAATACGTATAGGGACATTTTTGGAGTAACTGCACCACTGTTCCGGTGTAATTGCAGATCGGTTTTTTCAAGATCTAAACCATCAAAAGCATGTTATTTATAGGGATAAATGATTCTATAAAATTTATTACATTATAATACGTGTAGGGCCATTTTTGGAGTAACCGCACCACTGTTCCGGTGTAGTTGCAGAGCGGTTTTTTCAAGATCTAAACCATCAAAAACATGTTATTTATATGGATAATTGATTATATAATATTTTATTACATTATAATACGTGTAGGGCCATTTTTGGAGTAAACGCACCACTGTTCCGGTGTAGTTGCAGAACAGTTTTTTCAAGATCTAAACCATCAAAAGCATGTTATTTATATGAATAAATGATTATATAAAATTTTATTACATTATAATACGTATAGGTACATTTTTGGAGTAACTGCACCACTGTTCCGGTGTAATTGCAGATCGGTTTTTTCAAGATCTAAACCATCAAAAGCATGTTATTTATATTGATAATGATTATATAAAATTTATTACATTATAATACGTGTAGGGCCATTTTTGGAGTAACCGCACCACTGTTCCGGTGTAGTTGCAGAGCGGTTTTTTCAAGATCTAAACCATCAAAAATATGTTATTTATATGGATAATTGATTATATAATAATTTATTACATTATAATACGTGTAGGGCCATTTTTGGAGTAACTGCACCACTGTTCCAGTGTAGTTGCAGAGCAGTTTTTTCAAGATCTAAACCATCAAAAGCATGTTATTTATATGAATAAATGATTATATAAAATTTTATTACATTATAATACATGTAGGGCCATTTTTGGAGTAACCGCACCACTGTTCCGGTGTAGTTGCAGAGCGGTTTTTTCAAGATCTAAACCATCGAAAACATGTTATTTATATGGATAATTGATTATATAATATTTTATTACATTATAATACGTATAGGGACATTTTTGGAGTAACTGCACCACTCTTCCGGTGTAGTTGCAGAGCATTTTTTTCAAGATCTAAACCATCAAAAGCATGTTATTTATATGGATAAATGATTATATAAAATTGTATTAAATTTTAATACGTGTAGGACCATTTTTGGAGTAATCGCACCACTGTTCCGGTGCAGTCGCAGAGCAATTTTTTCTAGATCTAAACCATCAAAAGCATGTTATTTATATGGAAAAATGTTTATATAAAATTTTATTTCATTATAATACGTGTAGGACCAATTTTGGAGTAACCGCACCACTTTTCCGGTGTAATTGCAGATCGGTTTTTTCAAGATCTAAACCATCAAAAGCATGTTATTTATATGGATAAATGATTATATAAAATTTATTACATTATAATACGTGTAGGGCCATTTTTGGAGTAACCGCACCACTGTTCCGGTGTAGTTGCAGAGCGGTTTTTTCAAGATCTAAATCATCAAAAACATGTTATTTATATGGATAATTGATTATATAATATTTAATTACATTATAATACGTGTACGGCCATTTTTGGAGTAACTGCACCACTGTTCCGGTGTAGTTGCAGAACAGTTTTTTCAAGATCTAAACCATCAAAAGCATGTTATTTATATGAATAAATGATTATATAAAATTTTATTACATTATAATACGTATAGGGACATTTTTGGAGTAACTGCACCACTGTTCCGGTGTAATTGCAGATCGGTTTTTTTCAAGATCTAAACCATCAAAAGCATGTTATTTATATGGATAAATGATTCTATAAAATTTATTACATTATAATACGTGTAGGGCCATTTTTGGAGTAACCGCACCACTGTTCCGGTGTAGTTGCAGAGCGGTTTTTTCAAGATCTAAACCATCAAAAATATGTTATTTATATGGATAATTGATTATATAAATTTTATTACATTATAATACGTGTAGGGCCATTTTTGGAGTAACCGCACCACTGTTCCGGTGTAGTTGCAGAGCGGTTTTTTCAAGATCTAAACCATCAAAACCATGTTATTTATATGGATAAATGATTATATAAAATTTTATTACATTATAATACGTGTAGGGCCATTTTTGCAGAAACTGCACCACTGTTCCGCGGTAGTTGCAGAATAGTTTTTTCAAGATCTAAACCATCAAAAGCATGTTATTTATATGAATAAATGATTATATAAAATTTTATTTCATTATAATACGTGTAGGGCCAATTTTGGAGTAACCGCACCACTGTTCCGGTGTAGTTGCAGAGCGGTTTTTTCAAGATCTAAACCATCAAAAGCATGTTATTTATATTGATAAATTATTATATAAAATTTATTACATTATAATACGTGTAGGGCCATTTTTGGAGTAACCGCACCACTGTTCCGGTGTAGTTGCAGAGCGATTTTTTCAAGATCTAAACCATCAAAAATATGTTATTTATATGGATAATTGATTATATAAAATTTTATTACATTATAATACATGTAGGGCCATTTTTGGAGTAACCGCACCACTGTTCCGGTGTAGTTGCAGAGCGGTTTTTTCAATATCTAAACCATCAAAACCATGTTATTTATATGGATAAATGATTATATAAAATTTTATTACATTATAATACGTGTAGGGCCATTTTTGCAGAAACCGCACCACTGTTCTGGCGTAGTTGCAGAATAGTTTTTTCAAGATCTAAACCATCAAAAGCATGTTATTTATATGAATAAATGATTATATAAAATTTTATTTCATTATAATACGTGTAGGGCCAATTTTGGAGTAACCGCACCACTTTTCCGGTGTAATTGCAGATCGGTTTTTTCAAGATCTAAACCATCAAAAGCATGTTATTTATATGGTTAAATGATTATATAAAATTTATTACATTATAATACGTGTAGGGCCATTTTTGGAGTAACCGCACCACTGTTCCGGTGTAGTTGCAGATCGGTTTTTTCAAGATCTAAACCATCAAAACCATGTTATTTATATGGATAATTGATTATATAATATTTTATTACATTATAATACGTGTAGGGCCATTTTTGGAGTAAACGCACCACTGTTCCGGTGAAGTTGCAGAACAGTTTTTCCAAGATCTAAACCATCAAAAGCATGTTATTTATATGAATAAATGATTATATAAAATTTTATTACATTAT
>JASFXW010000339.1:0-45247 GCA_030490835.1 Annona cherimola | reverse complement strand
TATGAAAATTTTAATATAATGTATTTTTATATGAAAATATTACTAGAAGGATAAAATAACGTCATGATAGAATGTGAAATTTTTCACCACTATTTGGTCTTTATTTGAATTATTAAAATTATTATTCATGTGAAAATGCACGAAAATTTGAAAGAAATCTCACAAAAATATGAGAAATTATACAAAATGAGAGATAACAGTTAGGAATATTATTACATGGCTTTATTAATTTAGTAATGTATCTTAGCATTATTTCAATATAAAATCAAATTATTCCCTTAAAAGTAATTAGAGAATAATAATTAATAACTGCGAAAGTCATATTCTTATATCGATTCCTCTTATAATGTATCTATTTAATAATAAATAATGAAATATACTAAATAATTTTATTTCATCACGCAAATTCGGCGAAACTAACTAAACTTGTGAAGACCTGATGAGACTCTACTTGTTTTGATTTGGGATCTAATTAGTTAACATTTTTATATTACTTCAATTATTTTGTATTTAATTGTGATAATGTATGAAAATTTTCTCATAATGTATTTTGATCAAAAGATACTACTAGATCGATAAAATAACTTCATGAAAGATTTTCAAAATTTTGATAAATTATTTCTACTACTTGGTGTTTATTTGAATTATTGAAATTATTATTCATGCGAAAATGCATGAAAATTTGAAAGAAATCAAACAAAAATATGTAAAATTATTGAACATGGGAGATAACAGTTAGAAATATTATATACATGGCTTTAGTAATTTAGAAATGCATTTTATCATTATTTTCTTATTAATAATTTGATTCTAAAATGTATTTTATTATTATTTCCCCATTAAAATGAATTATTCAATTAAGAGAAATTAGAGAATAATACTTAATAGCTGCGAAAGTCATATTCTCTTATTTACTGTAATTATAATAAATTTTCTAATAATCAATCATGAAATATGCAAAATATTATTATTTCATTTAACAAATTAGGCGAAACGATTTTAAATTGTGTAGATCGAATGAGGAACTACATGTTTGATTTTGGGTCTAATTAGTTAATATTTTTATATTATCTCAATTATTTTGTATTTAGTTGTGATAATGTATGAAAATTTTAATATAATGTATTTTTATATGAAAATATTACTAGAAGGATAAAATAACGTCATGATAGAATGTGAAATTTTTCACCACTATTTGGTCTTTATTTGAATTATTAAAATTATTATTCATGTGAAAATGCACGAAAATTTGAAAGAAATCTCACAAAAATATGAGAAATTATACAAAATGAGAGATAACAGTTAGGAATATTATTACATGGCTTTATTAATTTAGTAATGTATCTTAGCATTATTTCAATATAAAATCAAATTATTCCCTTAAAAGTAATTAGAGAATAATAATTAATAACTGCGAAAGTCATATTCTTATATCGATTCCTCTTATAATGTATCTATTTAATAATAAATAATGAAATATACTAAATAATTTTATTTCATCACGCAAATTCGGCGAAACTAACTAAACTTGTGAAGACCTGATGAGACTCTACTTGTTTTGATTTGGGATCTAATTAGTTAACATTTTTATATTACTTCAATTATTTTGTATTTAATTGTGATAATGTATGAAAATTTTCTCATAATGTATTTTGATCAAAAGATACTACTAGATCGATAAAATAACTTCATGAAAGATTTTCAAAATTTTGATAAATTATTTCTACTACTTGGTGTTTATTTGAATTATTGAAATTATTATCCATGCGAAAATGCATGAAAATTTGAAAGAAATCAAACAAAAATATGTAAAATTATTCAACATGGGAGATAACAGTTAGAAATATTATATACATGGCTTTAGTAATTTAGAAATGTATTTTATCATTATTTTCTTATTAAATATTTGATTCTAAAATGTATTTTATTATTATTTCCCCATTAAAATGAATTATTCAATTAAGAGAAATTAGAGAATAATACTTAATAGCTGCGAAAGTCATATTCTTTTATTTACTGTAATTATAATAAATTTTTTAATAATCAATCATGAAATATGCAAAATATTATTATTTCATTTAACAAATTAGGTGAAACGATTTTAAATTGTGTAGATCGAATGAGGAACTACATGTTTGATTTTGGGTCTAATTAGTTAATATATTTATATTATCTCAATTATTTTGTATTTAGTTGTCATAATGTATGAAAATTTTAATATAATGTATTTTTACATGAAAATACTACTAGAAGGATAAAATAACGTCATGATAGAATTTGAAATTTTTCATAAATTATTTCCACTATTTGGTGTTTATTTGAATTATTGAAATTTTTAGTCTTGTGAAAATGCACGAAAATTTGAAAGAAATCTCACAAAAATATGAGAAATTATACAAAATGAGAGAAAACAGTTAAGAATATTATTACATGGCTTTATTAATTTAGAAATGTATTTTAGCATTATTTTCTTATTAATTATTTGATTTAGAAATGTATTTTATCTTTATTTCCATACAAAATCAAATTATTCCCTTAAAAGTAATCAGAGAATAATAATTAATAACGGCAAAAGTCATATTCTTGTATCTATTCTTGTTATAATGTATCTATTTAATAATCTAGAATGAAATATGCTAAATAACATTATTTCATCACACAAATTAGGCGAAACTATCAAAAATTGTGAAGTCCTGATGAGAGTATACTTGTTTTGAATTGGGATCTAATTAGTTAATATTTTTATATTATTTCAATTATTTGGTATTCAATTGTAATAATGTTTAAAAATTTTCTAATAATGTATTGTGATAAGAAGATACTACTGGATTGATAAAATAACTTCATGACAGATTTTGGAAATTTTGATAAATTATTTCTACTAATTGGTGTTTATTTGAATTATTGAAATTATTATTCATGCGAAAATGCATGAAAATTTGAAAGAAATCAAACAAAAATATGTAAAATTATTCAACATGGGAGATAACAGTTAGAAATATTATATACATAGCTTTAGTAATTTAGAAATGTACTTTATCATTATTTTCTTATTAAATATTTGATTCTAAAATGTATTTTATTATTATTTCCCCATTAAAACGAATTATTCAATTAAGAGAAATTAGAGAATAATACTTAATAGCCTGCGAAAGTCATATTCTCATATTTACTATAATTATAATAAATTTTTTAATAATCAATCATGAAATATGAAAAATATTATTATTTCATTTAAAAAATTAGGTGAAACGATTTTAAATTGTGTAGATCGAATGAGGAACAACATGTTTGATTTTCGGTCTATTTAGTTAATATTTTTATATTATCTCAATTATTTTGTATTTAGTTGTCATAATGTATGAAAATTTTAATATAATGTATTTTTATATGAAAATACTACTAGAAGGATAAAATAACGTCATGATAGAATTTGAAATTTTTCATAAATTATTTCCACTATTTGGTGTTTATTTGAATTATTGAAATTATTATTCATGTGAAAATGCACGAAAATTTGAAAGAAATCTCAAAAAAATATGAGAAATTATACAAAATGAGAGAAAACAGTTAGGAATATTATTACATGGCTTTATTAATTTAGAAATGTATTTTAGCATTATTTCCTTATTAATTATTTGATTTAGAAATGTATTTTATCATTATTTCCATACAAAATCAAATTATTCCCTTAAAAGTAATAAGAGAATAATAATTAATAACGGCGAAAGTCATATTCTTTTATCTGTTCTTGTTATAATGTATCTATTTAATAATCAATAATGAAATATGCGAAATAACATTATTTCATCACGCAAATTAGGCGAAACTATCAAAAATCGTGAAGTCCTGATGAGAGTATACTTGTTTTGAATTGGGATCTAATTAGTTAATATTTTTATATTATTTCAATTATTTGGTATTCAATTGTAATAATGTTTGAAAATTTTCTCATAATGTATTTTGATAAGAAGATACTACTGGATGGATAAAATAACTTCATGACAGATTTTGGAAATTTTTTTAAATTATTTCTACTAAATTGTGTTTATTTGAATTATTGAAATTATTATTCATGCGAAAATGCATGAAAATTTGAAAGAAATCAAACAAAAATATGTAAAATTATTCAACATGGGAGATAACAGATAGAAATATTATGTACCTGGGTTTAGTAATTTAGAAATGCATTTTATCATTATTTTCTTATTAATTATTTGATTCTAAAATGTATTTTCTTATTATTTCCCCATTAAAACGAATTATTCAATTAAGAGAATTAGAGAATAAAACTTAATAGCTGCGAAAGTCATATTCTCTTATTTACTGTAATTATAATAAATTTTCTAATAATCAATCATGAAATATGCAAAATATTATTATTTCATTTAACAAATTAGGCGAAACGATTTTAAATTGTGTAGATCGAATGAGGAACTACATGTTTGATTTTGGGTCTAATTAGTTAATATTTTTATATTATCTCAATTATTTTGTATTTAGTTGTGATAATGTATGAAAATTTTAATATAATGTATTTTTATATGAAAATATTAATAGAAGGATAAAATAACGTCATGATAGAATGTGAAATTTTTCATAAATTATTTCCACTATTTGGTGTTTATTTGAATTATTGAAATTATTATTCATGTGAAAATGCACGAAAATTTGAAAGAAATCTCACAAAAATATGAGAAATTATACAAAATGAGAGAAAACAGTTAGGAATATTATTACATGGCTTTTGTAATTTAGAAATGTATTTTAGTATTATTTCTTTATTAATTATTTGATTTAGAAATGTATTTTATCATTATTTCCATACAAAATCAAATTATTCCCTTAAAAGTAATAAGAGAATAATAATTAATAACGGCGAAAGTCATATTCTTTTATCTATTCTTGTTATAATGTATCTTTTTAATAATTAATAATGAAATATGCTAAATAACATTATTTCATCACGCAAATTAGGCGAAACTATCTAAAATTGTGAAGACCTGATGAGAGTCTACTTGTTTTGAATTGGGATATAATTAGTTAATATTTTTATATTATTTCAATTATTTGGTATTCAATTGTAATAATGTATGAAAATTTTCTCATAATGTATTTTGATAAGAAGATACTACTAGATGGATAAAATAACTTCATGACAGATTTTGAAAATTTTCATAAATTATTTCTACTACTTGGTATTTATTTGAATTATTGAAATTATTATTCATGCGAAAATGCATCAAAATTTGAAAGAAAACAAACAAAAATATGTAAAATTATACGAAATGAGAGATAACAGTTAGAAATATTAAATACATGGCTTTAGTAATTTAGAAATACATTTTATCATTATCTTATTAATTATTTGATTCTAAAATGTATTTTATTATTATTTCCCCATTAAAATGAATTATTCAATTAAGAGAAATTAGAGAATAATACTTAATAGCTGCGAAAGTCATATTCTCTTATTTACTGTAATTATAATAAAAATTTTAATAATCAATCATGAAATATGCAAAATATTATTATTTCATTGCACAAATCAGGTGAAACGATTTTAAATTGTGTAGATCGAATGAGGAACTACATGTTTGATTTTGGGTCTAATTAGTTAATATTTTTATATTATCTCATTTATTTGGTATTTGGTTGTCATAATGTATGAAAATTTTAATATAATGTATTTTGATATGAAAATACTACTAGATGTATTTTATTATTAATATTTCATTGATATCAAAATTTGAAAGAAAACAAACAAAAATATGTAAAATTATACAAAATGAGAGATAACAGTTAGAAATATTAAATACATGGCTTTAGTAATTTTGAAATGCATTTTATCATTATTTTCTTTTTAATTATTTGATTCTAAAATGTATTTTATTATTATTTTCCCATTAAAACGAATTACTCCATTAAGAGAAATTAGAGAATAATACTGAATAGCTGCGAAAGTCATATTCTCTTATTTACTGTAATTATAATAATTTTTTTAATAATCAATCGTGAAATAGGCAAAATATTATTATTTCATTGCACAAATTAGGTGAAACGATTTTAAATTGTGTAGATCGAATGAGGAACTACGTGCTTGATTTTGGGTCTAATTAGTTAATATTTTTATATTATCTCAATTATTTGGTATTTGGTTCTCATAATGTATGAAAATTTTAATATAATGTATTTTTATATGAAAATACTACTAGACGGATAAAATAACGTCATGATAGAATTTGAAATTTTTCATAAATTATTTCTACTATTTGGCGTTTATTTGAATTATTGAAATTATTATTCAAGCGAAAATGCACGAAAATTTGAAAGAAATCTAACAAAAATATGAGAAATTTTACAAAATGAGATATAACAATTAGGAATATTATTACATGGCTTTATTAATTTATAAATGTATTTTAGCATTATTTCCTTATTAATTATTTGATTTAGAAATGTATTTTATCATTATTTCCATACAAAATAAAATTATTCCATTAAAAGTAATTAGAGAATATTACTTAATAAATGCGAAAGTCATATTCTTATATCTATTCTTGTTATAATGTATCTATTTCATAATAAATAATGAAATATGCTAAATAACATTATTTCATCACGCAAATTAGGCGAAACTATCTAAATTTGTGAAGACCTGATGAGAGTCTAATTGTTTTGAATTGGGATCTAATTAGTTAATATTTTTATATTATCTCAATTATTTGGTATTTAATTGTGATAATGTATGAGAATTTTCTCAAAACGTATTTTGATAAGATGATACTACTAGATGGATAAAATAACTTCATGACAGATCTTGAAAATTTTCATAAATTATTTCTAGTACTTGGTGATTATTTGAATTATTAAAATTATTATTCAAGCGAAAATGCATGAAAATTTGAAAGAAATCAATCAAAAATATGTAAAATTATACAAAATGAGAGATAACAGCTAGAAATATTAAATACATGACTTTAGTAATTTTGAAATGCATTTTATAATTATTTTCTTTTTAATTATTTGATTCTAAAATGTATTTTATTATTATTTCCCCTTTAAAACGAATAACTCCATTAAGAGAAATTAGAGAATAATACTCAATAGCTGCGAAAGTCATATTCTCTTATTTACTGTAATTATAATAAATTTTTTAATAATCAATCGTGAAATATGCAAAATATTATTATTTGATTGCAAAAATTAGGTGAAACGATTTTAAATTGTGTAGATCGAATGAGGAACTACGTGTTTGATTTTGGGTCTAATTAGTTAATATTTTATATTATCTCAATTATTTGGTATTTGGTTGTCATAATGTATGAAAATTTTAATATAATGTATTTTTATATGAAAATACTACTAGACGGATAAAATAACGTCATGATAGAATTTGAAATTTTTCATAAATTATTTCTTCTGTTTCGTGTTTATTTGAATTATTGAAATTATTATTCAAGCGAAAATGCACGAAAATTTGAAAGAAATCTAACAAAAATATGAGAAATTTTACAAAATGAGAGATAAAAATTAGGAATATTATTACATGGCTTTATTAATTTATAAATGTATTTTAGCATTATTTCCTTATAAATTATTTGATTTAGAAATGTAT
The DNA here is from genome assembly GCA_030490835.1 of Annona cherimola. Classification (NCBI taxonomy): domain Eukaryota; kingdom Viridiplantae; phylum Streptophyta; class Magnoliopsida; order Magnoliales; family Annonaceae; genus Annona; species Annona cherimola. The sequence continues at coordinate 37,629 of JASFXW010000339.1, read as the reverse complement.
TTTATCATTATTTCCATACAAAATCAAATTATTCCATTAAAAGTAATTAGAGAATAATAACTAATAATGGCGAAAGTCATATTCTTGTATCTATTCTTGTTATAATGTATCTATTTAGTAATCAATAATGAAATATGCTAATTAATATTATTTCATCACGCAAATTAGGCGAAACTATATAAAATTGTGAAGACCTGATGAGACTCTACTTGTTTTGATTTGGGATCTAATTAGTTAATATTTTTATATTATTTGCATTTTTTTGTATTTAATTGTCATAATGTATGAAATTTTTCTGATAATGTATTTTGATAAGAAGATACTACTAGATGGATAAAATATCCTCATGACAGATTTTGAAAATTTTCATAAATTATTTCTACTACTTGGTGTTTATTTGAATTATGGAAATTATTATTCATGCGAAAATGCATGAAAATTTGAAAGAAATAAAAAAAAATATGTAAAATTATACAAAATGAGGTATAACAGTTAGAAAATATTAAATACATGGCTTTAGTAAATTTGAAATGCATTTTATCATTATTTTCTTTTTAATTATTTGATTCCAAAATGTATTTTATTATTATTTCCCCATTAAAACGAATTACTCCATTAAGAGAAATTAGAGAATAATACTTAATAGCTGCGAAAGTCATATTCTCTTATTTACTGTAATTATAATAATTTTTTTAATAATCAATCGTGAAATATGCAAAATATTATTATTTGATTGCAAAAATTAGGTGAAACGATTTTAAATTGTGTAGATCGAATGAGGAACTACGTGTTTGATTTTGGGTCTAATTAGTTAATATTTTTATATTATCTCAATTATTTTGTATTTGGTTGTGATAATGTATGAAAATTTTAATATAATGTATTTTTATATGAAAATACTACTAGATGGATATAATAACGTCATGATAGAATTTGAAATTTCTCATAAATTATTTCTACTATTTGGTGTTTATTTGAATTATTAAAATTATTATTCATGTAAAAATGCAAGAAAATTTGAAAGAAATCACACAAAAATATGAGAAATTTTACAAAATGAGAGATAACAGTTAGGAATATTATTACATGGCTTTATTAATTTAGAAATGTATTTTAGAATTATTTCCTTATTAATTATTTGATTTAGAAATGTATTTTATCATTATTTCCATACAAAATCAAATTATTCCATTAAAAGTAATTAGAGAATAATAACTAATAATGGCGAAAGTCATATTCTTGTATCTATTCTCGTTATAATGTATCTATTTAATAATCAATAATGAAATATTGAAATTTGCTAAATAACATTATTTCATTACGCAAACTAGGCCAAACTATCTAAAATTGTGAAGACCTGATGAGAGTCTACTTGTTTTGAATTGGGATCTAATTAGTTAATATTTTAATATTATCTCAATTATTTGGTATTTAATTGTGATAATGTATGAAAATTTTCTCATAATGTATTTTGATAAGATGATACTACTAGATGGATGAAATAACTTCATGACAGATTTTGAAAATTTTCATAAATTATTTCTACTACTTGGTGTTTATTTGAATTATTGAAATTATTATTCATGCGAAAATGCATCAAAATTTGAAAGAAATCAAAAAAGAATATGTAAAATTATACAAAATGAGAGATAACAGCTAGAAATATTAAATACATAGCTTTAGTAATTTTGAAATGCATTTTATCATTATTTTCTTTTTAATTATTTGATTCTAAAATGTATTTTATTATTATTTTCCCATTAAAACGAATTACTCAATTAAGAGAAATTAGAGAATAATACTTAATAGCTGCGAAAGTCATATTCTCTTATTTACTATAATTATAATAAATTTTTTAATAATCAATCGTGAAATATGCAAAATATTATTATTTCATTGCACAAATTAGGTGAAACGATTTTAAATTGTGTAGATCGAATGAGGAACTACGTGTTTGATTTTGGGTCCAATTAGTTAATATTTTTATATTATCTCAATTATTTGGTATTTGGTTCTCATAATGTATGAAAATTTTAATACAATGTATTTTGATATGAAAATACTACTAGATGGATAAAATAACGTCATGATAGAATTTGAAATTTTTCATAAATTATTTCTTCTGTTTCGTGTTTATTTGAATTATTGAAACTATTATTCATGTGAAAATGCACAAAAATTTAAAAGAAATCACACAAAAATATGAGAAATTTTACAAAATGAGAGATAAAAGTTAGGAATATTATTACATGGCTTTATTAATTTAGAAATGTATTTTAGAATTATTTCCTTATTAATTATTTGATTTAGAAATGCATTTTATCATTATTTCCATACGAAATCAAATTATTCCATTAAAAGTAATTAGAGAATAATAACTAATAATGGCGAAAGTCATATTCTTGTATCTATTCTTGTTATAATGTATCTATTTAATAATCAATAATGAAATATGCTAATTAATATTATTTCATCACGCAAATTAGGCGAAACTATATAAAATTGTGAAGACCTGATGAGACTCTACTTGTTTTGATTTGGGATCTAATTAGTTAATATTTTTATATTATTTGTATTTTTTGGTATTTAATTGTGATAATGTATGAAAATTTTCTGATAATGTATTTTGATAAGAAGATACTACTAGATGGATAAAATATCCTCATGACAGATTTTGAAAATTTTCATAAATTATTTCTACTACTTGGTGTTTATTTGAATTATTGAAATTATTATTCATGCGAAAATGCACGAAAATTTGAAAGAAATCTCACAAAAATATGTGAAATTTTACAAAATTAGAGATAACAGTTAGGAATATTATTACATGGCTTTATTAATTTATAAATGTATTTTAGCATTATTTCCTTATTAATTATTTGATTTAGAAATGTATTTTATCATTATTTCCATACAAAATCAAATTATTCCATTAAAAGTAATTAGAGAATAATAATTAATAATGGCGAAAGTCATATTCTTGTATCTATTCTTGTTATAATGAATCTATTTAAAAATAATTAATGAAATATGCTAAATAACATTATTTCATCACGCAAATTAGGCCAAACTATCTAAAATTGTGAAGACCTGATGAGAATCTACTTGTTTTGAATTGGGATCTAATTAGTTAATATTTTTTATATTATTTCAATTATTTGGTATTTAATTGTGATAATGTATGAAAATTTTCTCATCATGTATTTTGATCAAATGATAGTACTAGATGGATAAAATAACTTCATCACAGATTTTGAAAATTTTCATAAATTATTTCTACTACTCGGTGTTTATTTGAATTATTAAAATTATTATTCATGCGAAAATGCATGAAAATTTGAAAGAAATCAAACAAGAATATGTAAAATTATACAAAATGAGAGATAACAGCTAGAAATATTAAATACATGGCTTTAGTAATTTTGAAATGCATTTTATCATTATTTTCTTTTTAATTATTTGATTCTAAAATGTATTTTATTATTATTTTCCCATTAAAACGAATTACTCAATTAAGAGAAATTAGAGAATAATACTTAATAGCTGCGAAAGTCATATTCTCTTATTTACTGTAATTATAATAAAATTTTTAATAATCAATCGTGAAATATGCAAAATATTATTATTTCATTGCACAAATTAGGTGAAACGATTTTAAATTGTGTAGATCGAATGAGGAACTACGTGTTTGATTTTGGGTCCAATTAGTTAATATTTTTATATTATCTCAATTATTTGGTATTTGGTTGTCATAATGTATGAAAATTTTAATACAATGTATTTTGATATGAAAATACTACTAGATGGATAAAATAACGTCATGATAGAATTTGAAATTTTTCATAAATTATTTCTTCTGTTTGGTGTTTTATTTGAATTATTGAAATTATTATTCATGCGAAAATGCACGAAAATTTGAAAGAAATCTCACAAAAATATGTGAAATTTTACAAAATGAGAGATAACAGTTAGGAATATTATTACATGGCTTTGTTAATTTAGAAATGTATTTTAGCATTATTTCCTTATTAATTATTTGATTTAGAAATATATTTTATCATTATTTCCATACAAAATCAAATTATTCCATTAAAAGTAATTAGAGAATAATAATTAATAATGGCGAAAGTCATATTCTTGTATCTATTCTTGTTATAATGAATCTATTTAATAATAATTAATGAAATACGCTAAATAACATTATTTCATCACGCGAATTATGCCAAACTATCTAAAATTTTGAAGACCTGATGAGAATCTACTTGTTTTGAATTGGTATCTAATTAGTTAATATTTTTATATTATTTCAATTATTTGGTATTTAATTGTGATAATGTATGAAAATTTTCTCATCATGTATTTTGATCAAATGATAGTACTAGATGGATATAATAACTTCATGACAGATTTTGAAAATTTTCATAAATTATTTCTACTACTCGGTGTTTATTTGAATTATTCAAAATTATTATTCATGCGAAAATGCATGAAAATTTGAAAGAAATCAAACAAAAATATGTGAAATTTTACAAAATGAGATATAACAGTTAGGAATATTATTACATGGCTTTGTTAATTTAGAAATGTATTTTAGCATTATTTCCTTATTAATTATTTGATTTAGAAATGTATTTTATCATTATTTCCATACAAAATCAAATTATTCCATTAAAAGTAATTAGAGAATAATAATTAATAATGGCGAAAGTCATATTCTTGTATCTATTCTTGTTATAATGAATCTATTTAATAATAATTAATGAAATATGCTAAATAACATTATTTCATCACGCATATTAGGCCAAACTATATAAAATTGTGAAGACCTGATGAGAATCTACTTGTTTTGAATTGGGATCTAATTAGTTAATAATTTTATATTATTTCAATTATTTGGTATTTAATTGTGATAATGTATGAAAATTTTCTCATCATGTATTTTGATCAAATGATAGTACTAGATGGATAAAATAACTTCATGACAGATTTTGTAAATTTTCATAAATTATTTCTACTACTCGGTGTTTATTTGAATTATTCAAAATTATTATTCATGCGAAAATGCATGAAAATTTGAAAGAAATCAAACAAAAATATGTAAAATTATACAAAATGAGAGATAACAGTTAGAAATATTAAATACATGGCTTTAGTAATTTTGAAATGCATTTTATCATTAATTTCTTTTTAATTATTTGATTCTAAAATGTATTTTATTATTATTTCCCCATTAAAACGAATTACTCAATTAAGAGAAATTAGAGAATAATACTTAATAGCTGCGAAAGTCATATTCTCTTATTTACTGTAATTATAATAAATTTTTTAATAATATATCGTGAAATATGCAAATTATTATTATTTCATAGCACAAATTAGGTGAAACGATTTTAAATTGTGTAGATCGAATGAGGAACTACGTGTTTGATTTTAGGTCAAATTAGTTAATATTTTTATATTATCTCCATAATTTGGTATTTGGTTGTCATAATGTATGAAAATTTTAAAATAATGTATTTTTATATGAAAATACTACTTGACGGATAAAATAACGTCATGATAGAATTTGAAATTTTTCATAAATTATTTCTACTATTTGGTGTTTATTTGAATTAATGAAATTATTATTCACGTGAAAATGCACGAAAATTTGAAAGAAATCTCACAAAAATATGTGAAATTTTACAAAATGAGAGATAACAGTTAGAAATATTATTACATGGCTTTGTTAATTTAGAAATGTATTTTAGCATTATTTCCTTATTAATTATTTGATTTAGAAATGTATTTTATCATTATTTCCATACAAAATCAAATTATTCCATTAAAAGTAATTAGAGAATAATAATTAATAATGGAGAAAGTCATATTCTTGTATCTATTCTTGTTATAATGAATTTATTTAATAATAATTAATGAAATAAGCTAAATAACATTATTTCATCACGCCAATTAGGCCAAACTATCTAAAATTGTGAAGACCTGATGAGAATCTACTTGTTTTGAATTGGGATCTAATTAGTTAATAATTTTATATTATTTCAATTATTTGGTATTTAATTGTGATAATGTAAGAAAATTTTCTCATCATGTATTTTGATCAAATGATAGTACTAGATGGATAAAATAACTTCATGACAGATTTTGAAAATTTTCATAAATTATTTCTACTACTCGGTGTTTATTTGAATTATTCAAAATTATTATTCATGCGAAAATGCATGAAAATTTGAAAGAAATCAAACAAAAATATGTGAAATTTTACAAAATGAGAGATAACAGTTAGGAATATTATTACATGGCTTTGTTAATTTAGAAATGTATTTTAGCATTATTTCCTTATTAATTATTTGATTTAGAAATGTATTTTATCATTATTTCCATACAAAATCAAATTATTCCATTAAAAGTAATTAGAGAATAATAATTAATAATGGCGAAAGTCATATTCTTGTATCTATTCTTGTTATAATGAATCTATTTAATAATAATTAATGAAATATGCTAAATAACATTATTTCATCACGCATATTAGGCCAAACTATCGAAAATTGTGAAGACCTGATGAGAATCTACTTGTTTTGAATTAGGATCTAATTAGTTAATAATTTTATATTATTTCAATTATTTGGTATTTAATTGTGATAATGTATGAAAATTTTCTCATCATGTATTTTGATCAAATGATAGTACTAGATGGATAAAATAACTTCATGACAGATTTTGAAAATTTTCATAAATTATTTCTACTACTCGGTGTTTATTTGAATTATTCAAAATTATTATTCATGCAAAAATGCATGAAAATTTGAAAGAAATCAAACAAAAATATGTAAAATTATACAAAATGAGAGATAACAGTTAGAAATATTAAATACATGGCTTTAGTAATTTTGAAATGCATTTTATCATTATTTTCTTTTTAATTATTTGATTCTAAATTGTATTTTATTATTATTTCCCCATTAAAACGAATTACTCAATTAAGAGAAATTAGAGAATAATACTTAATAGCTGTGAAAGTCATATTCTCTTATTTACTGTAATTATAATAAATTTTTTAATAATCAATCGTGAAATATGCAAAATATTATTATTTCATTGCACAAATTAGGTGAAACGATTTTAAATTGTGTAGATCGAATGAGGAACTACGTGTTTGATTTTGGGTCTAATTAGTTAATATTTTTATATTATCTCGATAATTTGGTATTTGGTTGTCATAAAGTATGAAAATTTTAAAATAATTTATTTTTATATGAAAATACTACTTGACGGATAAAATAACGTCATGATAGAATTTGAAATTTTTCATAAATTATTTCTACTATTTGGTGTTTATTTGAATTATCGAAATTATTATTCATGCGAAAATGCACGAAAATTTTAAAGAAATCTCACAAAAATATGTGAAATTTTAAAAATGAGAGATAACAGTTAGGAATATTATTAAATGGCTTTGTTAATTTAGAAATGTATTTTAGCATTATTTCCTTATTAATTATTTGATTTAGAAATGTATTTTATCATTATTTCCATACCAAATCAAATTATTCCATTAAAAGTAATTAGAGAATAATAATTAATAATGGCGAAAGTCATATTCTTGTATCTATTCTTGTTATAATGAATCTATTTAATAATAATTAATGAAATATGCTAAATAACATTATTTCATCACGCATATTAGGCCAAACTATCTAAAATTGTGAAGACCTGATGAGAATCTACTTGTTTTGAATTGGGATCTAATTAGTTAATATTTTTATATTATTTCAATTATTTGGTATTTAATTGTGATAATGTATGAAAATTTTCTCATCATGTATTTTGATCAAATGATAGTACTAGATGGATAAAAATAACTTCATGACAGATTTTGAAAATTTTCATAAATTATTTCTACTACTCGGTGTTTATTTGAATTATTCAAAATTATTATTCATGCAAAAATGCATGAAAATTTGAAAGAAATCAAACAAAAATATGTAAAATTATACAAAATGAGAGATAACAGTTAGAAATATTAAATACATGGCTTTAGTAATTTTGAAATGCATTTTATCATTATTTTCTTTTTAATTATTTGATTCTAAATTGTATTTTATTATTATTTCCCCATTAAAACGAATTACTCAATTAAGAGAAATTAGAGAATAATACTTAATAGCTGCGAAAGTCATATTCTCTTATTTACTGTAATTATAATAAATTTTTTAATAATCAATCGTGAAATATGCAAAATATTATTATTTCATTGCACAAATTAGGTGAAACGATTTTAAATTGTGTAGATCGAATGAGGAACTACGTGTTTGATTTTGGGTCTAATTAGTTAATATTTTTATATTATCTCGATAATTTGGTATTTGGTTGTCATAAAGTATGAAAATTTTAAAATAATTTATTTTTATATGAAAATACTACTTGACGGATAAAATAACGTCATGATAGAATTTGAAATTTTTCATAAATTATTTCTACTATTTGGTGTTTATTTGAATTATCGAAATTATTATTCATGCGAAAATGCACGAAAATTTGAAAGAAATCTCACAAAAATATGTGAAATTTTAAAAAATGAGAGATAACAGTTAGGAATATTATTAAATGGCTTTGTTAATTTAGAAATGTATTTTAGCATTATTTCCTTATTAATTATTTGATTTAGAAATGTATTTTATCATTATTTCCATACCAAATCAAATTATTCCATTAAAAGTAATTAGAGAATAATAATTAATAATGGCGAAAGTCATATTCTTGTATCTATTCTTGTTATAATGAATCTATTTAATAATAATTAATGAAATATGCTAAATAACATTATTTCATCACGCATATTAGGCCAAACTATCTAAAATTGTGAAGACCTGATGAGAATCTACTTGTTTTGAATTGGGATCTAATTAGTTAATATTTTTATATTATTTCAATTATTTGGTATTTAATTGTGATAATGTATGAAAATTTTCTCATCATGTATTTTGATCAAATGATAGTACTAGATGGATAAAATAACTTCATGACAGATTTTGAAAATTTTCATAAATTATTTCTACTACTCGGTGTTTATTTGAATTATTCAAAATTATTATTCATGCGAAAATGCATGAAAATTTGAAAGAAATCAAACAAAAATATGTAAAATTATACAAAATGAGAGATAACAGTTAGAAATATTAAATACATGGCTTTAGTAATTTTGAAATGCATTTTATCATTATTTTCTTTTTAATTATTTGATTCTAAAATGTATTTTATTATTATTTCCCCATTAAAACGAATTACTCAATTAAGAGAAATTAGAGAATAATACTAAATAGCTGCGAAAGTCATATTCTCTTATTTACTGTAATTATAATAAATTTTTTAATAATCAATCGTGAAATATGCAAAATATTATTATTTCATTGCACAAATTAGGTGAAACGATTTTAAATTGTGTAGATCGAATGAGGAACTACGTGTTTGATTTTGGGTCTAATTAGTTAATATTTTTATATTATCTCAATAATTTGGTATTTGGTTGTCATAAAGTATGAAAATTTTAAAATAATGTATTTTTATATGAAAATACTACTTGACGGATAAAATAACGTCATGATAGAATTTGAAATTTTTCATAAATTATTTCTACTATTTGGTGTTTATTTGAATTATTGAAATTATTATTCATGCGAAAATGCACGAAAATTTGAAAGAAATCTCACAAAAATATGTGAAATTTTAAAAAATGAGAGATAACAGTTAGGAATATTATTACATGGCTTTGTTAATTTAGAAATGTATTTTAGCATTATTTCCTTATTAATTATTTGATTTAGAAATGTATTTTATCATTATTTCCATACAAAATCAAATTATTCCATTAAAAGTAATTAGAGAATAATAATTAATAATGGCGAAAGTCATATTCTTGTATCTATTCTTGTTATAATGAATCTATTTAATAATAATTAATGAAATATGCTAAATAACATTATTTCATCACGCAAATTAGGCCAAACTATCTAAAATTGTGAAGACCTGATGAGAATCTACTTGTTTTGAATTGGGATCTAATTAGTTAATATCTTTATATTATTTCAATTATTTGGTATTTAATTGTGATAATGTATGAAAATTGTCTCATCATGTATTTTGATCAAATGATAGTACTAGATGGATAAAATAACTTAATGACAGATTTTGAAAATTTTCATAAATTATTTCTACTACTCGGTGTTTATTTGAATTATTGAAATTATTATTCATGCGAAAATGCACGAAAATTTGAAAGAAATCTCACAAAAATATGTGAAATTTTACAAAATTAGAGATAACAGTTAGGAATATTATTACATGGCTTTATTAATTTAGAAATGTATTCTAGCATTATTTCCTTATTAATTATTTGATTTAGAAATGTATTTTATCATTATTTCCATACAAAATCAAATTATTCCATTAAAAGTAATTAGAGAATAATAATTAATAATGGCGAAAGTCATATTCTTGTATCTATTCTTGTTATAATGAATCTATTTAATAATAATTAATGAAATATGCTAAATAACATTATTTCATCACGCGAATTATGCCAAACTATCTAAAATTGTGAAGACCTGATGAGAATCTACTTGTTTTGAATTGGGATCTAATTAGTTAATATTTTTATATTATTTCAATTATTTGGTATTTAATTGTGATAATGTATGAAAATTTTCTCATCATGTATTTTGATCAAATGATAGTACTAGACGGATAAAATAACTTCATGACAGATTTTGAAAATTTTCATAAATTATTTCTACTACTCGGTGTTTATTTGAATTATTCAAAATTATTATTCATAGCGAAAGTGCTTGAAAATTTGAATGAAATCAAACAAAAATATGTAAAATTTTACAAAATGAGAGATAACAGTTAGAAATATTCAATACATGGCTTTAGTAATTTTGAAATGCATTTTATCATTATTTTCTTTTTAATTATTTGATTCTAAAATGTATTTTATTATTATTTCCCCATTAAAACGAATTACTCAATTAAGAGAAATTAGAGAATAATACTTAATAGCTGCGAAAGTCATATTCTCTTATTTACTGTAATTATAATAAATTTTTTAATAATCAATCGTGAAATATGCAAAATATTATTATTTCATTGCACAAATTAGGAGAAACGATTTTAAATTGTGTAGATCGAATGAGGAACTACGTGTTTGATTTTGGGTCTAATTAGTTAATATTTTTATATTATCTCGATAATTTGGTATTTGGTTGTCATAAAGTATGAAAATTTTAAAATAATTTATTTTTATATGAAAATACTACTTGACGGATAAAATAACGTCATGATAGAATTTGAAATTTTTCATAAATTATTTCTACTATTTGGTGTTTATTTGAATTATCGAAATTATTATTCATGCGAAAATGCACGAAAATTTTAAAGAAATCTCACAAAAATATGTGAAATTTTAAAAAATGAGAGATAATAGTTAGGAATATTATTACATGGCTTTGTTAATTTAGAAATGTATTTTAGCATTATTTCCTTATTAATTATTTGATTTAGAAATGTATTTTATCATTATTTCCATACCAAATCAAATTATTCCATTAAAAGTAATTAGAGAATAATAATTAATAATGGCGAAAGTCATATTCTTGTATCTATTCTTGTTATAATGAATCTATTTAATAATAATTAATGAAATATGCAAAATAACATTATTTCATCACGCATATTAGGCCAAACTATCTAAAATTGTGAAGACCTGATGAGAATCTACTTGTTTTGAATTGGGATCTAATTAGTTAATATTTTTATATTATTTCAATTATTTGGTATTTAATTGTGATAATGTATGAAAATTTTCTCATCATGTATTTTGATCAAATGATAGTACTAGATGGATAAAATAACTTCATGACAGATTTTGAAAATTTTCATAAATTATTTCTACTACTCGGTGTTTATTTGAATTATTCAAAATTATTATTCATGCGAAAATGCATGAAAATTTGAAAGAAATCAAACAAAAATATGTAAAATTATACAAAATGAGAGATAACAGTTAGAAATATTAAATACATGGCTTTAGTAATTTTGAAATGCATTTTATCATTATTTTCTTTATAATTATTTGATTCTAAAATGTATTTTATTATTATTTCCCCATTAAAACGAATTACTCAATTAAGAGAAATTAGAGAATAATACTAAATAGCTGCGAAAGTCATATTCTCTTATTTACTGTAATTATAATAAATTTTTTAATAATCAATCGTGAAATATGCAAAATATTATTATTTCATTGCACAAATTAGGTGAAACGATTTTAAATTGTGTAGATCGAATGAGGAACTACGTGTTTGATTTTGGGTCTAATTAGTTAATATTTTTATATTATCTCAATAATTTGGTATTTGGTTGTCATAAAGTATGAAAATTTTAAAATAATGTATTTTTATATGAAAATACTACTTGACGGATAAAATAACGTCATGATAGAATTTGAAATTTTTCATAAATTATTTCTACTATTTGGTGTTTATTTGAATTATTGAAATTATTATTCATGCGAAAATGCACGAAAATTTGAAAGAAATCAAACAAAAATATGTGAAATTTTAAAAATGAGAGATAACAGTTAGGAATATTATTTCATGGCTTTGTTAATTTAGAAATGTATTTTAGCATTATTTCCTTATTAATTATTTGATTTAGAAATGTATTTTATCATTATTTCCATAAAAAATCAAATTATTCCATTAAAAGTAATTAGAGAATAATAATTAATAATGGCGAAAGTCATATTCTTGTATCTATTCTTGTTATAATGAATCTATTTAATAATAATTAATGAAATATGCTAAATAAAATTATTTCATCACGCGAATTATGCCAAACTATCTAAAATTGTGAAGACCTGATGAGAATCTACTTGTTTTGAATTGGGATCTAATTAGTTAATATCTTTATATTATTTCAATTATTTGGTATTTAATTGTGATAATGTATGAAAATTGTCTCATCATGTATTTTGATCAAATGATAGTACTAGATGGATAAAATAACTTCATGATAGATTTTGAAAATTTTCATAAATTATTTCTACTACTCGGTGTTTATTTGAATTATTCAAAATTATTATTCATGAGAAAATGCATGAAAATTGAAAGAAATCAAAAAAAAATATGTGAAATTTTACAAAATGAGAGATAACAGTTAGGAATATTATTACATGGCTTTGTTAATTTAGAAATGTATTTTATCATTATTTCCTTATTAATTATTTGATTTAGAAATGTATTTTATCATTATTTCCATAAAAAATCAAATTATTCCATTAAAAGTAATTAGACAATAATAATTAATAATGGCGAAAGTCATATTCTTGTATCTATTCTTGTTATAATGAATCTATTTAATAATAATTAATGAAATATGCTAAATAACATTATTTCATCACGCGAATTATGCCAAACTATCTAAAATTGTGAAGACCTGATGAGAATCTACTTGTTTTGAATTGGGATCTAATTAGTTAATATTTTTATATTATTTCAATTATTTGGTATTTAATTGTGATAATGTATGAAAATTTTCTCATCATGTATTTTTATCAAATGATAGTACTAGATGGATAAAATAACTTCATGACAGATTTTGAAAATTTTCATAAATTATTTCTACTACTCGGTGTTTTTTTGAATTATTCAAAATTATTATTCATGCGAAAATGCATGAAAATTTGAAAGAAATCAAACAAAAATATGTAAAATTATACAAAATGAGAGATAACAGTTAGAAATATTAAATACATGGCTTTAGTAATTTTGAAATGCATTTTATCATTATTTTTCTTTTTAATTATTTGATTCTAAATTGTATTTTATTATTATTTCCCCATTAAAACGAATTACTCAATTAAGAGAAATTAGAGAATAATACTAAATAGCTGCGAAAGTCATATTCTCTTATTTACTGTAATTATAATAAATTTTTTAATAATCAATCGTGAAATATGCAAAATATTATTATTTCATTGCACAAATTAGGTGAAACGATTTTAAATTGTGTAGATCGAATGAGGAACTACGTGTTTGATTTTGGGTCTAATTAGTTAATATTTTTATATTATCTCAATAATTTGGTATTTGGTTGTCATAAAGTATGAAAATTTTAAAATAATGTATTTTTATATGAAAATACTACTTGACGGATAAAATAACGTCATGATAGAATTTGAAATTTTTCATAAATTATTTCTACTATTTGGTGTTTATTTGAATTATTGAAATTATTATTCATGCGAAAATGCACGAAAATTGAAAGAAATCAAACAAAAATATGTGAAATTTTACAAAATGAGAGATAACAGTTAGGAATATTATTACATGGCTTTGTTAATTTAGAAATGTATTTTAGCATTATTTCCTTATTAATTATTTGATTTAGAAATGTATTTTATCATTATTTCCATAAAAAATCAAATTATTCCATTAAAAGTAATTAGAGAATAATAATTAATAATGGCGAAAGTCATATTCTTGTATCTATTCTTGTTATAATGAATCTATTTAATAATAATTAATGAAATATGCTAAATAACATTATTTCATCACGCGAATTATGCCAAACTATCTAAAATTGTGAAGACCTGATGAGAATCTACTTGTTTTGAATTGGGATCTAATTAGTTAATATTTTTATATTATTTCAATTATTTGGTATTTAATTGTGATAATGTATGAAAATTTTCTCATCATGTATTTTGATCAAATGATAGTACTAGATGGATAAAATAACTTCATGATAGATTTTGAAAATTTTCATAAATTATTTCTACTACTCGGTGTTTATTTGAATTATTCAAAATTATTATTCATGCGAAAATGCATGAAAATTTGAAAGAAATCAAAAAAAAATATGTGAAATTTTACAAAATGAGAGATAACAGTTAGGAATATTATTACATGGCTTTGTTAATTTAGAAATGTATTTTATCATTATTTCCTTATTAATTATTTGATTTAGAAATGTATTTTATCATTATTTCCATAAAAAATCAAATTATTCCATTAAAAGTAATTAGAAAATAATAATTAATAATGGCGAAAGTCATATTCTTGTATCTATTCTTGTTATAATGAATCTATTTAATAATAATTAATGAAATATGCTAAATAACATTATTTCATCACGCGAATTATGCCAAACTATCTAAAATTGTGAAGACCTGATGAGAATCTACTTGTTTTGAATTGGGATCTAATTAGTTAATATTTTTATATTATTTCAATTATTTGGTATTTAATTGTGATAATGTATGAAAATTTTCTCATCATGTATTTTTATCAAATGATAGTACTAGATGGATAAAATAACTTCATGACAGATTTTGAAAATTTTCATAAATTATTTCTACTACTCTGTGTTTTTTTGAATTATTCAAAATTATTATTCATGCGAAAATGCATGAAAATTTGAATGAAATCAAACAAAAATATGTAAAATTATACAAAATGAGAGATAACAGTTAGAAATATTAAATACATGGCTTTCGTAATTTTGAAATGCATTTTATCATTATTTTCTTTTTAATTATTTGATTCTAAAATGTATTTTATTATTATTTCCCCATTAAAACGAATTACTCAATTAAGAGAAATTAGAGAATAATACTTAATAGCTGCGAAAGTCATATTCTCTTATTTACTGTAATTATAATAAATTTTTTAATAATCAATCGTGAAATATTGAAAATATTATTATTTCATTGCACAAATTAGGTGAAACGATTTTAAATTGTGTAGATCGAATGAGGAACTACGTGTTTGATTTTGGGTCTAATTAGTTAATATTTTTATATTATCTCGATAATTTGGTATTTGGTTGTCATAAAGTATGAAAATTTTAAAATAATTTATTTTTATATGAAAATACTACTTGACGGATAAAATAACGTCATGATAGAATTTGAAATTTTTCATAAATTATTTCTACTATTTGGTGTTTATTTGAATTATTGAAATTATTATTCATGCGAAAATGCACGAAAATTTTAAAGAAATCTCACAAAAATATGTGAAATTTTACAAAATGAGAGATAACTGTTAGGAATATTATTACATGGCTTTGTTAATTTAGAAATGTATTTTAGCATTATTTCCTTATTAATTATTTGATTTAGAAATGTATTTTATCATTATTTCCATACAAAATCAAATTATTCCATTAAAAGTAATTAGAGAAAATTACTTAATAAATACGAAAGTCATATTCTTATATCAATTCTTGTTATAATGTATCTATTTCATAGTAAATAATGAAATATGCTAAATAACATTATTTCATCACGCAAATTAGGCGAAACTATCTAAAATTCTGAAGACCTGATGAGAGTCTACTTGTTTTGAATTGGGATCTAATTAGTTAATATTTTTATATTATTTCAATTATTTGGTATTTAATTGTGATAATGTATG
Organism: Annona cherimola; assembly: GCA_030490835.1. NCBI lineage: Eukaryota > Viridiplantae > Streptophyta > Magnoliopsida > Magnoliales > Annonaceae > Annona > Annona cherimola. Next base: position 21,148 of record JASFXW010000339.1, on the reverse strand, counting down.
AAAATTTTCTCATAATGTATTTTGATCAAATGATAGTACTAGATGGATAAAATAACTTCATGACAGATTTTGAAAATTTTCATAAATTATTTCTACTACTCGGTGTTTATTTGAATTATTCAAAATTATTATTCATGCGAAAATGCATGAAAATTTGAAAGAAATCAAACAAAAATATGTAAAATTATACAAAATGAGAGATAACAGTTAGAAATATTAAATACATGGCTTTAGTAATTTTGAAATGCATTTTATCATTATTTTCTTTTTAATTATTTGATTCTAAAATGTATTTTATTATTATTTCCCCATTAAAACGAATTACTCAATTAAGAGAAATTAGAGAATAATACTTAATAGCTGCGAAAGTCATATTCTCTTATTTACTGGAATTATAATAAATTTTTTAATAATCAATCGTGAAATATTGAAAATATTATTATTTCATTGAACAAATTAGGTGAAACGATTTTAAATTGTGTAGATCGAATGAGGAACTACGTGTTTGATTTTGGGTCTAATTAGTTAATATTTTTATATTATCTCGATAATTTGGTATTTGGTTGTCATAAAGTATGAAAATTTTAAAATAATTTATTTTTATATGAAAATACTACTTGACGGATAAAATAACGTCATGATAGAATTTGAAATTTTTCATAAATTATTTCTACTATTTGGTGTTTATTTGAATTATTGAAATTATTATTCATGCGAAAATGCACGAAAATTTGAAAGAAATCTCACAAAAATATGTGAAATTTTACAAAATGAGAGATAACTGTTAGGAATATTATTACATGGCTTTGTTAATTTTGAAATGTATTTTAGCATTATTTCCTTATTAATTATTTGATTTAGAAATGTATTTTATCATTATTTCCATACAAAATCAAATTATTCCATTAAAAGTAATTAGGGAATAATAATTAATAATGGCGAAAGTCATATTCTTGTATCTATTCTTGTTATAATGAATCTATTTAATAATAATTAATGAAATATGCTAAATAACATTATTTCATCACGCGAATTATGCCAAACTATCTAAAATTGTGAAGACCTGATGAGAATCTACTTGTTTTGAATTGGGATCTAATTAGTTAATATTTTTATATTATTTCAATTATTTGGTATTTAATTGTGATAATGTATGAAAATTTTCTCATCATGTATTTTGATCAAATGATAGTACTAGACGGATAAAATAACTTCATGACAGATTTTGAAAATTTTCATAAATTATTTCTACTACTCGGTGTTTATTTGAATTATTCAAAATTATTATTCATGCGAAAGTGCTTGAAAATTTGAATGAAATCAAACAAAAATATGTAAAATTTTACAAAATGAGAGATAACAGTTAGAAATATTAAATACATGGCTTTAGTAATTTTGAAATGCATTTTATCATTATTTTCTTTTTAATTATTTGATTCTAAAATGTATTTTATTATTATTTCCCCATTAAAACGAATTACTCAATTAAGAGAAATTAGAGAATAATACTTAATAGCTGCGAAAGTCATATTCTCTTATTTACTGTAATTATAATAAATTTTTTAATAATCAATCGTGAAATATTGAAAATATTATTATTTCATTGCACAAATTAGGTGAAACGATTTTAAATTGTGTAGATCGAATGAGGAACTACGTGTTTGATTTTGGGTCTAATTAGTTAATATTTTTATATTATCTCGATAATTTGGTATTTGGTTGTCATAAAGTATGAAAATTTTAAAATAATTTATTTTTATATGAAAATACTACTTGACGGATAAAATAACGTCATGATAGAATTTGAAATTTTTCATAAATTATTCTACTATTTGGTGTTTATTTGAATTATTGAAATTATTATTCATGCGAAAATGCACGAAAATTTGAAAGAAATCTCACAAAAATATGTGAAATTTTACAAAATGAGAGATAACTGTTAGGAATATTATTACATGGCTTTATTAATTTAGAAATGTATTTTAGCATTATTTCCTTATTAATTATTTGATTTAGAAATGTATTTTATCATTATTTCCATACAAAATCAAATTATTCCATTAAAAGTAATTAGAGAAAATTACTTAATAAATACGAAAGTCATATTCTTATATCAATTCTTGTTATAATGTATCTATTTCATAGTAAATAATGAAATATGCTAAATAACATTATTTCATCACGCAAATTAGGCGAAACTATCTAAAATTCTGAAGACCTGATGAGAGTCTACTTGTTTTGAATTGGGATCTAATTAGTTAATATTTTTATATTATTTCAATATTTGGTATTTAATTGTGATAATGTATGAAAATTTTCTCATAATGTATTTTGATCAAATGATGGTACTAGATGGATAAAATAACTTCATGACAGATTTTGAAAATTTTCATAAATTATTTCTACTACTCGGTGTTTATTTGAATTATTCAAAATTATTATTCATGCGAAAATGCATGAAAATTTGAAAGAAATCGAACAAAAATATGTAAAATTATACAAAATGAGAGATAACAGTTAGAAATATTAAATACATGGCTTTAGTAATTTTGAAATGCATTTTATCATTATTTTCTTTTTAATTATTTGATTCTAAAATGTATTTTATTATTATTTCCCCATTAAAACGAATTACTCAATTAAGAGAAATTAGAGAATAATACTTAATAGCTGCGAAAGTCATATTCTCTTATTTACTGGAATTATAATAAATTTTTTAATAATCAATCGTGAAATATTGAAAATATTATTATTTCATTGCACAAATTAGGTGAAACGATTTTAAATTGTGTAGATCGAATGAGGAACTACGTGTTTGATTTTGGGTCTAATTAGTTAATATTTTTATATTATCTCAATAATTTGGTATTTGGTTGTCATAAAGTATGAAAATTTTAAAATAATGTATTTTTATATGAAAATACTACTTGACGGATAAAATAACGTCATGATAGAATTTGAAATTTTTCATAAATTATTTCTACTATTTGGTGTTTATTTGAATTATCGAAATTATTATTCATGCGAAAATGCACGAAATTTTAAAGAAATCTCACAAAAATATGTGAAATTTTAAAAAATGAGAGATAACAGTTAGGAATATTATTAAATGGCTTTGTTAATTTAGAAATGTATTTTAGCATTATTTGCTTATTAATTATTTGATTTAGAAATGTATTTTATCATTATTTCCATACCAAATCAAATTATTCCATTAAAAGTAATTAGAGAATAATAATTAATAATGGCGAAAGTCATATTCTTGTATCTATTCTTGTTATAATGAATCTATTTAATAATAATTAATGAAATATGCTAAATAACATTATTTCATCACGCATATTAGGCCAAACTATCTAAATTGTGAAGACCTGATGAGAATCTACTTGTTTTGAATTGGGATCTAATTAGTTAATATTTTTATATTATTTCAATTATTTGGTATTTAATTGTGATAATGTATGAAAATTTTCTCATCATGTATTTTGATCAAATGATAGTACTAGATGGATAAAATAACTTCATGACAGATTTTGAAAATTTTCATAAATTATTTCTACTACTCGGTGTTTATTTGAATTATTCAAAATTATTATTCATGCGAAAATGCATGAAAATTTGAAAGAAATCAAACAAAAATATGTAAAATTATACAAAATGAGAGATAACAGTTAGAAATATTAAATACATGGCTTTAGTAATTTTGAAATGCATTTTATCATTATTTTCTTTTTAATTATTTGATTCTAAAATGTATTTTATTATTATTTCCCCATTAAAACGAATTACTCAATTAAGAGAAATTAGAGAATAATACTAAATAGCTGCGAAAGTCATATTCTCTTATTTACTGTAATTATAATAAATTTTTTAATAATCAATCGTGAAATATGCAAAATATTATTATTTCATTGCACAAATTAGGTGAAACGATTTAAATTGTGTAGATCGAATGAGGAACTACGTGTTTGATTTTGGGTCTAATTAGTTAATATTTTTATATTATCTCAATAATTTGGTATTTGGTTGTCATAAAGTATGAAAATTTTAAATAATGTATTTTTATATGAAAATACTACTTGACGGATAAAATAACGTCATGATAGAATTTGAAATTTTTCATAAATTATTTCTACTATTGGTGTTTATTTGAATTATTGAAATTATTATTCATGCGAAAATGCACGAAAATTTGAAAGAAATCTCACAAAAATATGTGAAATTTTACAAATGAGAGATAACTGTTAGGAATATTATTACATGGCTTTGTTAATTTTGAAATGTATTTTAGCATTATTTCCTTATTAATTATTTGATTTAGAAATGTATTTTATCATTATTTCCATACAAAATCAAATTATTCCATTAAAAGTAATTAGAGAATAATAATTAATAATGGCGAAAGTCATATTCTTGTATCTATTCTTGTTATAATGAATCTATTTAATAATAATTAATGAAATATGCTAAATAACATTATTTCATCACGCGAATTATGCCAAACTATCTAAATTGTGAAGACCTGATGAGAATCTACTTGTTTTGAATTGGGATCTAATTAGTTAATATTTTTATATTATTCAATTATTTGGTATTTAATTGTGATAATGTATGAAAATTTTCTCATCATGTATTTTGATCAAATGATAGTACTAGACGGATAAAATAACTTCATGACAGATTTTGAAAATTTTCATAAATTATTTCTACTACTCGGTGTTTATTTGAATTATTCAAAATTATTATTCATGCGAAAGTGCTTGAAAATTTGAATGAAATCAAACAAAAATATGTAAAATTTTACAAAATGAGAGATAACAGTTAGAAATATTCAATACATGGCTTTAGTAATTTTGAAATGCATTTTATCATTATTTTCTTTTTAATTATTTGATTCTAAAATGTATTTTATTATTATTTCCCCATTAAAACGAATTACTCAATTAAGAGAAATTAGAGAATAATACTTAATAGCTGCGAAAGTCATATTCTCTTATTTACTGTAATTATAATAAATTTTTTAATAATTTTTTAATAATCAATCGTGAAATATGCAAAATATTATTATTTCATTGCACAAATTAGGTGAAACGATTTTAAATTGTGTAGATCAAATGAGGAACTACGTGTTTGATTTTGGGTCTAATTAGTTAATATTTTTATATTATCTCAGTAATTTGGTATTTGGTTGTCATAAAGTATGAAAATTTTAAAATAATTTATTTTTATATGAAAATACTACTTGACGGATAAAATAACGTGATGATAGAATTTGAAATTTTTCATAAATTATTTCTACTATTGGGTGTTTATTTGAATTATTGAAATTATTATTCATGCGAAAATGCACGAAAATTTGAAAGAAATCTCACAAAAATATGTGAAATTTTACAAAATGAGAGATGACAGTTAGGAATATTATTACATGGCTTTGTTAATTTAGAAATGTATTTTAGCATTATTTCCTTATTAATTATTTGATTTAGAAATGTATTTTATCATTATTTCCATACAAAATCAAATTATTCCATTAAAAGTAATTAGAGAATAATAATTAATAATGGCGAAAGTCATATTCTTGTATCTATTCTTGTTATAATGAATCTATTTAATAATAATTAATGAAATATGCTAAATAACATTATTTCATCACACAAATTAGGCCAAACTATCTAAAATTTTGAAGACCTGATGAGAATCTACTTGTTTTGAATTGGGATCTAATTAGTTAATATCTTTATATTATTTCAATTATTTGGTATTTAATTGTGATAATGTATGAAAATTTTCTCATCATGTATTTTGATCAAATGATAGTACTAGATGGATAAAATAACTTCATGACAGATTTTGAAAATTTTCATAAATTATTTCTACTACTCGATGTTTATTTGAATTATTCGAAATTATTATTCATGCGAAAATGCATGAAAATTTGAAAGAAATCAAACAAAAATATGTGAAATTTTACAAAATGAGAGATAACAGTTAGGAATATTATTACATGGCTTTGTTAATTTAGAAATGTATTTTAGCATTATTTCCTTATTAATTATTTGATTTAGAAATGTATTTTATCATTATTTCCATACAAAATCAAATTATTCCATTAAAAGTAATTAGAGAATAATAATTAATAATGGCGAAAGTCAAATTCTTGTTATAATGAATCTATTTAATAATAATTAATGAAATAAGCTAAATAACATTATTTCATCACGCAAATTAGGCCAAACTATCTAAAATTTTGAAGACCTGATGGGAATCTACTTGTTTTGAATTGGGATCTAATTAGTTAATATCTTTATATTATTTCAATTATTTGGTATTTAATTGTGATAATGTATGAAAAATTTCTCATCATGTATTTTGATCAAATGATAGTACTAGATGGATAAAATAACTTCATGACAGATTTTGAAAATTTTCATAAATTATTTCTACTACTCGGTGTTTATTTGAATTATTCGAAATTATTATTCATGCGAAAATGCATGAAAATTTGAAAGAAATCAAACAAAAATATGTGAAATTTTACAAAATGAGAGATAACAGTTAGGAATATTATTACATGGCTTTGTAAATTTAGAAATGTATTTTAGCATTATTTCCTTATTAATTATTTGATTTTGAAATGTATTTTATCATTATTTCCATACAAAATCAAATTATTCCATTAAAAGTAATTAGAGAATAATAATTAATAATGGCGAAAGTCAAATTCTTGTTATAATGAATCTATTTAATAATAATTAATGAAATAAGCTAAATAACATTATTTCATCACTCAAATTAGGCCAAACTATCTAAAATTTTGAAGACCTGATGAGAATCTACTTGTTTTGAATTGGGATCTAATTAGTTAATATCTTTATATTATTTCAATTATTTGGTATTTAATTGTGATAATGTATGAAAATTTTCTCATCATGTATTTTGATCAAATGATAGTACTAGATGGATAAAATAACTTCATGACAGATTTTGAAAATTTTCATAAATTATTTCTACTACTCGGTGTTTATTTGAATTATTCGAAATTATTATTCATGCGAAAATGCATGAAAATTTGAAAGAAATCAAACAAAAATATGTGAAATTTTACAAAATGAGAGATAACAGTTAGGAATATTATTACATGGCTTTGTAAATTTAGAAATGTATTTTAGCATTATTTCCTTATTAATTATTTGATTTTGAAATGTATTTTATCATTATTTCCATACAAAATCAAATTATTCCATTAAAAGTAATTAGAGAATAATAATTAATAATGGCGAAAGTCAAATTCTTGTTATAATGAATCTATTTAATAATAATTAATGAAATAAGCTAAATAACATTATTTCATCACGCAAATTAGGCCAAACTATCTAAAATTTTGAAGACCTGATGAGAATCTACTTGTTTTGAATTGGGATCTAATTAGTTAATATCTTTATATTATTTCAATTATTTGGTATTTAATTGTGATAATGTATGAAAATTTTCTCATCATGTATTTTGATCAAATGATAGTACTAGATGGATAAAATAACTTCATGACAGATTTTGAAAATTTTCATAAATTATTTCTACTACTCGGTGTTTATTTGAATTATTCGAAATTATTATTCATGCGAAAATGCATGAAAATTTGAAAGAAATCAAACAAAAATATGTGAAATTTTACAAAATGAGAGATAACAGTTAGGAATATTATTACATGGCTTTGTTAATTTAGAAAAGTATTTTAGCATTATTTCCTTATTAATTATTTGATTTTGAAATGTATTTTATCATTATTTCCATACAAAATCAAATTATTCCATTAAAAGTAATTAGAGAATAATAATTAATAATGGCGAAAGTCAAATTCTTGTTATAATGAATCTATTTAATAATAATTAATGAAATAAGCTAAATAACATTATTTCATCACGCAAATTAGGCCAAACTATCTAAAATTTTGAAGACCTGATGAGAATCTACTTGTTTTGAATTGGGATCTAATTAGTTAATATCTTTATATTATTTCAATTATTTGGTATTTAATTGTGATAATGTATGAAAATTTTCTCATCATGTATTTTGATCAAATGATAGTACTAGATGGATAAAATAACTTCATGACAGATTTTGAAAATTTTCATAAATTATTTCTACTACTCGGTGTTTATTTGAATTATTCGAAATTATTATTCATGCGAAAATGCATGAAAATTTGAAAGAAATCAAACAAAAATATGTGAAATTTTACAAAATGAGAGATAACAGTTAGGAATATTATTACATGGCTTTGTAAATTTAGAAATGTATTTTAGCATTATTTCCTTATTAATTATTTGATTTTGAAATGTATTTTATCATTATTTCCATACAAAATCAAATTATTCCATTAAAAGTAATTAGAGAATAATAATTAATAATGGCGAAAGTCAAATTCTTGTTATAATGAATCTATTTAATAATAATTAATGAAATAAGCTAAATAACATTATTTCATCACGCAAATTAGGCCAAACTATCTAAAATTTTGAAGACCTGATGAGAATCTACTTGTTTTGAATTGGGATCTAATTAGTTAATATCTTTATATTATTTCAATTATTTGGTATTTAATTGTGATAATGTATGAAAATTTTCTCATCATGTATTTTGATCAAATGATAGTACTAGATGGATAAAATAACTTCATGACAGATTTTGAAAATTTTCATAAATTATTTCTACTACTCGGTGTTTATTTGAATTATTCGAAATTATTATTCATGCGAAAATGCATGAAAATTTGAAAGAAATCAAACAAAAATATGTGAAATTTTACAAAATGAGAGATAACAGTTAGGAATATTATTACATGGCTTTGTAAATTTAGAAATGTATTTTAGCATTATTTCCTTATTAATTATTTGATTTTGAAATGTATTTTATCATTATTTCCATACAAAATCAAATTATTCCATTAAAAGTAATTAGAGAATAATAATTAATAATGGCGAAAGTCAAATTCTTGTTATAATGAATCTATTTAATAATAATTAATGAAATAAGCTAAATAACATTATTTCATCACGCAAATTAGGCCAAACTATCTAAAATTTTGAAGACCTGATGAGAATCTACTTGTTTTGAATTGGGATCTAATTAGTTAATATCTTTATATTATTTCAATTATTTGGTATTTAATTGTGATAATGTATGAAAATTTTCTCATCATGTATTTTGGTCAAATGATAGTACTAGATGGATAAAATAACTTCATGACAGATTTTGAAAATTTTCATAAATTATTTCTACTACTCGGTGTTTATTTGAATTATTCGAAATTATTATTCATGCGAAAATGCATGAAAATTTGAAAGAAATCAAACAAAAATATGTGAAATTTTACAAAATGAGAGATAACAGTTAGGAATATTATTACATGGCTTTGTTAATTTAGAAAAGTATTTTAGCATTATTTCCTTATTAATTATTTGATTTAGAAATGTATTTTATCATTATTTCCATACAAAATCAAATTATTCCATTAAAAGTAATTAGAGAATAATAATTAATAATGGCGAAAGTCAAATTCTTGTTATAATGAATCTATTTAATAATAATTAATGAAATAAGCTAAATAACATTATTTCATCACGCAAATTAGGCCGAACTATCTAAAATTTTGAAGACCTGATGAGAATCTACTTGTTTTGAATTGGGATCTAATTAGTGAATATCTTTATATTATTTCAATTATTTGGTATTTAATTGTGATAATGTATGAAAATTTTCTCATCATGTATTTTGATCAAATGATAGTACTAGATGGATAAAATAACTTCATGACAGATTTTGAAAATTTTCATAAATTATTTCTACTACTCGGTGTTTATTTGAATTATTCGAAATTATTATTCATGCGAAAATGCATGAAAATTTGAAAGAAATCAAACAAAAATATGTGAAATTTTACAAAATGAGAGATAACAGTTAGGAATATTATTACATGGCTTTGTTAATTTAGAAATGTATTTTAGCATTATTTCCTTATTAATTATTTGATTTTGAAATGTATTTTATCATTATTTCCATACAAAATCAAATTATTCCATTAAAAGTAATTAGAGAATAATAATTAATAATGGCGAAAGTCAAATTCTTGTTATAATGAATCTATTTAATAATAATTAATGAAATAAGCTAAATAACATTATTTCATCACGCAAATTAGGCCAAACTATCTAAAATTTTGAAAACCTGATGAGAATCTACTTGTTTTGAATTGGGATCTAATTAGTTAATATCTTTATATTATTTCAATTATTTGGTATTTAATTGTGATAATGTATGAAAATTTTCTCATCATGTATTTTGATCAAATGATAGTACTAGATGGATAAAATAACTTCATGACAGATTTTGAAAATTTTCATAAATTATTTCTACTACTCGGTGTTTATTTGAATTATTCGAAATTATTATTCATGCGAAAATGCATGAAAATTTGAAAGAAATCAAACAAAAATATGTGAAATTTTACAAAATGAGAGATAACAGTTAGGAATATTATTAAATGGCTTTGTTAATTTAGAAATGTATTTTAGCATTATTTCCTTATTAATTATTTGATTTTGAAATGTATTTTATCATTATTTCCATACAAAATCAAATTATTCCATTAAAAGTAATTAGAGAATAATAATTAATAATGGCGAAAGTCAAATTCTTGTTATAATGAATCTATTTAATAATAATTAATGAAATAAGCTAAATAACATTATTTCATCACGCAAATTAGGCCAAACTATCTAAAATTTTGAAGACCTGATGAGAATCTACTTGTTTTGAATTGGGATCTAATTAGTTAATATCTTTATATTATTTCAATTATTTGGTATTTAATTGTGATAATGTATGAAAATTTTCTCATCATGTATTTTGATCAAATGATAGTACTAGATGGATAAAATAACTTCATGACAGATTTTGAAAATTTTCATAAATTATTTCTACTACTCGGTGTTTATTTGAATTATTCGAAATTATTATTCATGCGAAAATGCATGAAAATTTGAAAGAAATCAAACAAAAATATGTGAAATTTTACAAAATGAGAGATAACAGTTAGGAATATTATTACATGGCATTGTTAATTTAGAAATGTATTTTAGCATTATTTCCTTATTAATTATTTGATTTTGAAATGTATTTTATCATTATTTCCATACAAAATCAAATTATTCCATTAAAAGTAATTAGAGAATAATAATTAATAATGGCGAAAGTCAAATTCTTGTTATAATGAATCTATTTAATAATAATTAATGAAATAAGCTAAATAACATTATTTCATCACGCAAATTAGGCCAAACTATCTAAAATTTTGAAGACCTGATGAGAATCTACTTGTTTTGAATTGGGATCTAATTAGTTAATATCTTTATATTATTTCAATTATTTGGTATTTAATTGTGATAATGTATGAAAATTTTCTCATCATGTATTTTGATCAAATGATAGTACTAGATGGATAAAATAACTTCATGACAGATTTTGAAAATTTTCATAAATTATTTCTACTACTCGGTGTTTATTTGAATTATTCGAAATTATTATTCATGCGAAAATGCATGAAAATTTGAAAGAAATCAAACAAAAATATGTGAAATTTTACAAAATGAGAGATAACAGTTAGGAATATTATTACATGGCTTTGTAAATTTAGAAATGTATTTTAGCATTATTTCCTTATTAATTATTTGATTTTGAAATGTATTTTATCATTATTTCCATACAAAATCAAATTATTCCATTAAAAGTAATTAGAGAATAATAATTAATAATGGCGAAAGTCAAATTCTTGTTATAATGAATCTATTTAATAATAATTAATGAAATAAGCTAAATAACATTATTTCATCACGCAAATTAGGCCAAACTATCTAAAATTTTGAAGACCTGATGAGAATCTACTTGTTTTGAATTGGGATCTAATTAGTTAATATCTTTATATTATTTCAATTATTTGGTATTTAATTGTGATAATGTATGAAAATTTTCTCATCATGTATTTTGATCAAATGATAGTACTAGATGGATAAAATAACTTCATGACAAATTTTGAAAATTTTCATAAATTATTTCTACTACTCGGTGTTTATTTGAATTATTCGAAATTATTATTCATGCGAAAATGCATGAAAATTTGAAAGAAATCAAACAAAAATATGTGAAATTTTACAAAATGAGAGATAACAGTTAGGAATATTATTACATGGCTTTGTTAATTTAGAAATGTATTTTAGCATTATTTCCTTATTAATTATTTGATTTTGAAATGTATTTTATCATTATTTTCATACAAAATCAAATTATTCCATTAAAAGTAATTAGAGAATAATAATTAATAATGGCGAAAGTCAAATTCTTGTTATAATGAATCTATTTAATAATAATTAATGAAATAAGCTAAATAACATTATTTCATCACGCAAATTAGGCCAAACTATCTAAAATTTTGAAGACCTGATGAGAATCTACTTGTTTTGAATTGGGATCTAATTAGTTAATATCTTTATATTATTTCAATTATTTGGTATTTAATTGTGATAATGTATGAAAATTTTCTCATCATGTATTTTGATCAAATGATAGTACTAGATGGATAAAATAACTTCATGACAGATTTTGAAAATTTTCATAAATTATTTCTACTACTCGGTGTTTATTTGAATTATTCGAAATTATTATTCATGCGAAAATGCATGAAAATTTGAAAGAAATCAAACAAAAATATGTGAAATTTTACAAAATGAGAGATAACAGTTAGGAATATTATTACATGGCTTTGTAAATTTAGAAATGTATTTTAGCATTATTTCCTTATTAATTATTTGATTTTGAAATGTATTTTATCATTATTTCCATACAAAATCAAATTATTCCATTAAAAGTAATTAGAGAATAATAATTAATAATGGCGAAAGTCAAATTCTTGTTATAATGAATCTATTTAATAATAATTAATGAAATAAGCTAAATAACATTATTTCATCACGCAAATTAGGCCAAACTATCTAAAATTTTGAAGACCTGATGAGAATCTACTTGTTTTGAATTGGGATCTAATTAGTTAATATCTTTATATTATTTCAATTATTTGGTATTTAATTGTGATAATGTATGAAAATTTTCTCATCATGTATTTTGATCAAATGATAGTACTAGATGGATAAAATAACTTCATGACAGATTTTGAAAATTTTCATAAATTATTTCTACTACTCGGTGTTTATTTGAATTATTCGAAATTATTATTCATGCGAAAATGCATGAAAATTTGAAAGAAATCAAACAAAAATATGTGAAATTTTACAAAATGAGAGATAACAGTTAGGAATATTATTACATGGCTTTGTTAATTTAGAAAAGTATTTTAGCATTATTTCCTTATTAATTATTTGATTTAGAAATGTATTTTATCATTATTTCCATACAAAATCAAATTATTCCATTAAAAGTAATTAGAGAATAATAATTAATAATGGCGAAAGTCAAATTCTTGTTATAATGAATCTATTTAATAATAATTAATGAAATAAGCTAAATAACATTATTTCATCACGCAAATTAGGCCGAACTATCTAAAATTTTGAAGACCTGATGAGAATCTACTTGTTTTGAATTGGGATCTAATTAGTGAATATCTTTATATTATTTCAATTATTTGGTATTTAATTGTGATAATGTATGAAAATTTTCTCATCATGTATTTTGATCAAATGATAGTACTAGATGGATAAAATAACTTCATGACAGATTTTGAAAATTTTCATAAATTATTTCTACTACTCGGTGTTTATTTGAATTATTCGAAATTATTATTCATGCGAAAATGCATGAAAATTTGAAAGAAATCAAACAAAAATATGTGAAATTTTACAAAATGAGAGATAACAGTTAGGAATATTATTACATGGCTTTGTTAATTTAGAAATGTATTTTAGCATTATTTCCTTATTAATTATTTGATTTTGAAATGTATTTTATCATTATTTCCATACAAAATCAAATTATTCCATTAAAAGTAATTAGAGAATAATAATTAATAATGGCGAAAGTCAAATTCTTGTTATAATGAATCTATTTAATAATAATTAATGAAATAAGCTAAATAACATTATTTCATCACGCAAATTAGGCCAAACTATCTAAAATTTTGAAAACCTGATGAGAATCTACTTGTTTTGAATTGGGATCTAATTAGTTAATATCTTTATATTATTTCAATTATTTGGTATTTAATTGTGATAATGTATGAAAATTTTCTCATCATGTATTTTGATCAAATGATAGTACTAGATGGATAAAATAACTTCATGACAGATTTTGAAAATTTTCATAAATTATTTCTACTACTCGGTGTTTATTTGAATTATTCGAAATTATTATTCATGCGAAAATGCATGAAAATTTGAAAGAAATCAAACAAAAATATGTGAAATTTTACAAAATGAGAGATAACAGTTAGGAATATTATTAAATGGCTTTGTTAATTTAGAAATGTATTTTAGCATTATTTCCTTATTAATTATTTGATTTTGAAATGTATTTTATCATTATTTCCATACAAAATCAAATTATTCCATTAAAAGTAATTAGAGAATAATAATTAATAATGGCGAAAGTCAAATTCTTGTTATAATGAATCTATTTAATAATAATTAATGAAATAAGCTAAATAACATTATTTCATCACGCAAATTAGGCCAAACTATCTAAAATTTTGAAGACCTGATGAGAATCTACTTGTTTTGAATTGGGATCTAATTAGTTAATATCTTTATATTATTTCAATTATTTGGTATTTAATTGTGATAATGTATGAAAATTTTCTCATCATGTATTTTGATCAAATGATAGTACTAGATGGATAAAATAACTTCATGACAGATTTTGAAAATTTTCATAAATTATTTCTACTACTCGGTGTTTATTTGAATTATTCGAAATTATTATTCATGCGAAAATGCATGAAAATTTGAAAGAAATCAAACAAAAATATGTGAAATTTTACAAAATGAGAGATAACAGTTAGGAATATTATTACATGGCATTGTTAATTTAGAAATGTATTTTAGCATTATTTCCTTATTAATTATTTGATTTTGAAATGTATTTTATCATTATTTCCATACAAAATCAAATTATTCCATTAAAAGTAATTAGAGAATAATAATTAATAATGGCGAAAGTCAAATTCTTGTTATAATGAATCTATTTAATAATAATTAATGAAATAAGCTAAATAACATTATTTCATCACGCAAATTAGGCCAAACTATCTAAAATTTTGAAGACCTGATGAGAATCTACTTGTTTTGAATTGGGATCTAATTAGTTAATATCTTTATATTATTTCAATTATTTGGTATTTAATTGTGATAATGTATGAAAATTTTCTCATCATGTATTTTGATCAAATGATAGTACTAGATGGATAAAATAACTTCATGACAGATTTTGAAAATTTTCATAAATTATTTCTACTACTCGGTGTTTATTTGAATTATTCGAAATTATTATTCATGCGAAAATGCATGAAAATTTGAAAGAAATCAAACAAAAATATGTGAAATTTTACAAAATGAGAGATAACAGTTAGGAATATTATTACATGGCTTTGTAAATTTAGAAATGTATTTTAGCATTATTTCCTTATTAATTATTTGATTTTGAAATGTATTTTATCATTATTTCCATACAAAATCAAATTATTCCATTAAAAGTAATTAGAGAATAATAATTAATAATGGCGAAAGTCAAATTCTTGTTATAATGAATCTATTTAATAATAATTAATGAAATAAGCTAAATAACATTATTTCATCACGCAAATTAGGCCAAACTATCTAAAATTTTGAAGACCTGATGAGAATCTACTTGTTTTGAATTGGGATCTAATTAGTTAATATCTTTATATTATTTCAATTATTTGGTATTTAATTGTGATAATGTATGAAAATTTTCTCATCATGTATTTTGATCAAATGATAGTACTAGATGGATAAAATAACTTCATGACAGATTTTGAAAATTTTCATAAATTATTTCTACTACTCGGTGTTTATTTGAATTATTCGAAATTATTATTCATGCGAAAATGCATGAAAATTTGAAAGAAATCAAACAAAAATATGTGAAATTTTACAAAATGAGAGATAACAGTTAGGAATATTATTACATGGCTTTGTTAATTTAGAAATGTATTTTAGCATTATTTCCTTATTAATTATTTGATTTTGAAATGTATTTTATCATTATTTTCATACAAAATCAAATTATTCCATTAAAAGTAATTAGAGAATAATAATTAATAATGGCGAAAGTCAAATTCTTGTTATAATGAATCTATTTAATAATAATTAATGAAATAAGCTAAATAACATTATTTCATCACGCAAATTAGGCCAAACTATCTAAAATTTTGAAGACCTGATGAGAATCTACTTGTTTTGAATTGGGATCTAATTAGTTAATATCTTTATATTATTTCAATTATTTGGTATTTAATTGTGATAATGTATGAAAATTTTCTCATCATGTATTTTGATCAAATGATAGTACTAGATGGATAAAATAACTTCATGACAGATTTGAAAATTTTCATAAATTATTTCTACTACTCGGTGTTTATTTGAATTATTCGAAATTATTATTCATGCGAAAATGCATGAAAATTTGAAAGAAATCAAACAAAAATATGTGAAATTTTACAAAATGAGAGATAACAGTTAGGAATATTATTACATGGCTTTGTAAATTTAGAAATGTATTTTAGCATTATTTCCTTATTAATTATTTGATTTTGAAATGTATTTTATCATTATTTCCATACAAAATCAAATTATTCCATTAAAAGTAATTAGAGAATAATAATTAATAATGGCGAAAGTCAAATTCTTGTTATAATGAATCTATTTAATAATAATTAATGAAATAAGCTAAATAACATTATTTCATCACGCAAATTAGGCCAAACTATCTAAAATTTTGAAGACCTGATGAGAATCTACTTGTTTTGAATTGGGATCTAATTAGTTAATATCTTTATATTATTTCAATTATTTGGTATTTAATTGTGATAATGTATGAAAATTTTCTCATCATGTATTTTGATCAAATGATAGTACTAGATGGATAAAATAACTTCATGACAGATTTTGAAAATTTTCATAAATTATTTCTACTACTCGGTGTTTATTTGAATTATTCGAAATTATTATTCATGCGAAAATGCATGAAAATTTGAAAGAAATCAAACAAAAATATGTGAAATTTTACAAAATGAGAGATAACAGTTAGGAATATTATTACATGGCATTGTTAATTTAGAAATGTATTTTAGCATTATTTCCTTATTAATTATTTGATTTTGAAATGTATTTTATCATTATTTCCATACAAAATCAAATTATTCCATTAAAAGTAATTAGAGAATAATAATTAATAATGGCGAAAGTCAAATTCTTGTTATAATGAATCTATTTAATAATAATTAATGAAATAAGCTAAATAACATTATTTCATCACGCAAATTAGGCCAAACTATCTAAAATTTTGAAGACCTGATGAGAATCTACTTGTTTTGAATTGGGATCTAATTAGTTAATATCTTTATATTATTTCAATTATTTGGTATTTAATTGTGATAATGTATGAAAATTTTCTCATCATGTATTTTGATCAAATGATAGTACTAGATGGATAAAATAACTTCATGACAGATTTTGAAAATTTTCATAAATTATTTCTACTACTCGGTGTTTATTTGAATTATTCGAAATTATTATTCATGCGAAAATGCATGAAAATTTGAAAGAAATCAAACAAAAATATGTGAAATTTTACAAAATGAGAGATAACAGTTAGGAATATTATTACATGGCTTTGTTAATTTAGAAAAGTATTTTAGCATTATTTCCTTATTAATTATTTGATTTAGAAATGTATTTTATCATTATTTCCATACAAAATCAAATTATTCCATTAAAAGTAATTAGAGAATAATAATTAATAATGGCGAAAGTCAAATTCTTGTTATAATGAATCTATTTAATAATAATTAATGAAATAAGCTAAATAACATTATTTCATCACGCAAATTAGGCCAAACTATCTAAAATTTTGAAGACCGGATGAGAATCTACTTGTTTTGAATTGGGATCTAATTAGTTAATATCTTTATATTATTTCAATTATTTGGTATTTAATTGTGATAATGTATGAAAATTTTCTCATCATGTATTTTGATCAAATGATAGTACTAGATGGATAAAATAACTTCATGACAGATTTTGAAAATTTTCATAAATTATTTCTACTACTCGGTGTTTATTTGAATTATACGAAATTATTATTCATGCGAAAATGCATGAAAATTTGAAAGAAATCAAACAAAAATATGTGAAATTTTACAAAATGAGAGAAAACAGTTAGGAATATTATTACATGGCTTTGTAAATTTAGAAATGTATTTTAGCATTATTTCCTTATTAATTATTTGATTTTGAAATGTATTTTATCATTATTTCCATACAAAATCAAATTATTCCATTAAAAGTAATTAGAGAATAATAATTAATAATGGCGAAAGTCAAATTCTTGTTATAATGAATCTATTTAATAATAATTAATGAAATAAGCTAAATAACATTATTTCATCACGCAAATTAGGCCAAACTATCTAAAATTTTGAAGACCTGATGAGAATCTACTTGTTTTGAATTGGGATCTAATTAGTTAATATCTTTATATTATTTCAATTATTTGGTATTTAATTGTGATAATGTATGAAAATTTTCTCATCATGTATTTTGATCAAATGATAGTACTAGATGGATAAAATAACTTCATGACAGATTTTGAAAATTTTCATAAATTATTTCTACTACTCGGTGTTTATTTGAATTATTCGAAATTATTATTCATGCGAAAATGCATGAAAATTTGAAAGAAATCAAACAAAAATATGTGAAATTTTACAAAATGAGAGATAACAGTTAGGAATATTATTACATGGCTTTGTAAATTTAGAAATGTATTTTAGCATTATTTCCTTATTAATTATTTGATTTTGAAATGTATTTTATCATTATTTCCATACAAAATCAAATTATTCCATTAAAAGTAATTAGAGAATAATAATTAATAATGGCGAAAGTCAAATTCTTGTTATAATGAATCTATTTAATAATAATTAATGAAATAAGCTAAATAACATTATTTCATCACGCAAATTAGGCCAAACTATCTAAAATTTTGAAGACCTGATGAGAATCTACTTGTTTTGAATTGGGATCTAATTAGTTAATATCTTTATATTATTTCAATTATTTGGTATTTAATTGTGATAATGTATGAAAATTTTCTCATCATGTATTTTGATCAAATGATAGTACTAGATGGATAAAATAACTTCATGACAGATTTTGAAAATTTTCATAAATTATTTCTACTACTCGGTGTTTATTTGAATTATTCGAAATTATTATTCATGCGAAAATGCATGAAAATTTGAAAGAAATCAAACAAAAATATGTGAAATTTTACAAAATGAGAGATAACAGTTAGGAATATTATTACATGGCTTTGTAAATTTAGAAATGTATTTTAGCATTATTTCCTTATTAATTATTTGATTTTGAAATGTATTTTATCATTATTTCCATACAAAATCAAATTATTCCATTAAAAGTAATTAGAGAATAATAATTAATAATGGCGAAAGTCAAATTCTTGTTATAATGAATCTATTTAATAATAATTAATGAAATAAGCTAAATAACATTATTTCATCACGCAAATTAGGCCAAACTATCTAAAATTTTGAAGACCTGATGAGAATCTACTTGTTTTGAATTGGGATCTAATTAGTTAATATCTTTATATTATTTCAATTATTTGGTATTTAATTGTGATAATGTATGAAAATTTTCTCATCATGTATTTTGATCAAATGATAGTACTAGATGGATAAAATAACTTCATGACAGATTTTGAAAATTTTCATAAATTATTTCTACTACTCGGTGTTTATTTGAATTATTCGAAATTATTATTCATGCGAAAATGCATGAAAATTTGAAAGAAATCAAACAAAAATATGTGAAATTTTACAAAATGAGAGATAACAGTTAGGAATATTATTACATGGCTTTGTTAATTTAGAAATGTATTTTAGCATTATTTCCTTATTAATTATTTGATTTAGAAATGTATTTTATCATTATTTCCATACAAAATCAAATTATTCCATTAAAAGTAATTAGAGAATAATAATTAATAATGGCGAAAGTCATATTCTTGTATCTATTCTTGTTATAATGAATCTATTTAATAATAATTAATGAAATATGCTAAATAACATTATTTCATCACACAAATTAGGCCAAACTATCTAAAATTTTGAAGACCTGATGAGAATCTACTTGTTTTGAATTGGGATCTAATTAGTTAATATCTTTATATTATTTCAATTATTTGGTATTTAATTGTGATAATGTATGAAAATTTTCTCATCATGTATTTTGATCAAATGATAGTACTAGATGGATAAAATAACTTCATGACAGATTTTGAAAATTTTCATAAATTATTTCTACTACTCGGTGTTTATTTGAATTATTCGAAATTATTATTCATGCAAAAATGCATGAAAATTTGAAAGAAATCAAACAAAAATATGTGAAATTTTACAAAATGAGAGATAACAGTTAGGAATATTATTACATGGCTTTGTTAATTTAGAAATGTATTTTAGCATTATTTCCTTATTAATTATTTGATTTTGAAATGTATTTTATCATTATTTCCATACAAAATCAAATTATTCCATTAAAAGTAATTAGAGAATAATAATTAATAATGGCGAAAGTCAAATTCTTGTTATAATGAATCTATTTAATAATAATTAATGAAATAAGCTAAATAACATTATTTCATCACGCAAATTAGGCCAAACTATCTAAAATTTTGAAGACCTGATGAGAATCTACTTGTTTTGAATTGGGATCTAATTAGTTAATATCTTTATATTATTTCAATTATTTGGTATTTAATTGTGATAATGTATGAAAATTTTCTCATCATGTATTTTGATCAAATGATAGTACTAGATGGA